>PVJS01013503.1:0-41952 GCA_004027185.1 Glis glis | reverse complement strand
GAAATAAACTGGAGCCCAGGATGGACTTACACAAAGATATCAACTACTAAGCTGAAAGCGAGAAGGAGGGAGGGGGGAGGCGGGGGGTGGGAATTGGGGAGGGCTAACTGACCAATGAGTGCATGTATATGTCTACCACTCTGAAATCCTTCAAGATGTATGTTTGCAATGCACTAATAAAAATTAAAAAAAAAAATAATAATAATAAAAATAGTAACTATAAAAAAAAAAAAGAAACAGGGTCTCACTAAGTTATCACATGCTGCTGGCCTCAAACTTGTGATCCTCCTGTCTCAGCCTCCCAAATACTGGGATTAACAGGCATGTGCCACTGTACCCAGCTACATGGAGTCCATTTCAAGGCAACAGGTATTTAATAAGCACTTACTTCATACCAGGCCCTGAGTTGTGCAGGAATGAAAGACACATCTCCTGCCCCCAGGATGGCGGAGAAAGTTGGGACACCTGTAATGCGTGCTGAGGAACACCAGGTGCAACCCAGACTGGGTGTCCAAGGCTTTCCCCAAGAGAGGTGAAGTCAGAGCTGAGGCTTGAAGAATGAATGGGAGTTGGTCAGACCTAAAGCAGAGAAGGTGTTTGAGGCACAGGGAACAGTGTATGCAAATCTGTACTTTAGGAAGATTTCCCAGGCAACACTAAAGAGGATTCATGGAAAGCAGAGGGAGTGGCTGAGGCATGATGAGGGCTTCCCAGACAGCTCTTACAGTTCAGGAGGGGAAGCGAAACACAGCACGCACCAATCATGCAAGCAGATGCATGTACGTCGGTACACATGGGACAGACATGAGGGAGAACGGGCTTGAGAGAAAAACAGGATTGCTCTGTTTTCTGTATTGGTCAAGCAAGTCACAAGACCAGCTCAGATTCCCAGGGAATAGAACTAGATTCCATCTCTCAATGGGAGCAGTCGCAAAGAACATGAAACCATCTTTATTTTACTGCACAATTTTCTCTGAGACCTAGGCAAGCAAAGACCATAGCCCAGGTCCCAGGCCAGGTCCTCAGGGACTCAATACTTTGAGGTGCTATTCTTGAAATCTTCTAAGTACCCCTCCAATGGATCCTCCCAGTCTGTTTCTTTTGAGGTTGACCTGTCACTCCTCCAACAGGGTTGACCAGATGCTCTGAAGAGTTTCAAGGCTCATGTCTACAGGGCAACCTCATAAGCTGATTGCTTCTGCTAGTCAACACAGTATTTCTTTTGTGGCAATGAACACTATCAGCCATTAGAATGGTACTGACTTGCTAAACTTGGGTGATTCCTATTCACATTGGATACTGGAGTTCAGGACTCTGGGCTACTGCCAGTCTACCGGCAACCCTTGGGGTTGAGCATTGGTCTAGGTCAATGCCATGGCTCTCACCAGCCTGTTATGACCACAATGTCCCTCTGGTCTCCAGCATAGCAGAACAGTGAGAGTGGTAGCATCCTTTACCTGTGTGGAGCCCCCACCTCCAGTTGGTTCACCCCACCCCCCTCTACAGGCTCTGTACCACATGTCAGGCTGTCCTCCAGAGGTGGACATGTCTATCTTTTCCATTTGATATCATTACTCTGTAAAGCCAACTGGCTTTTACAACCAATGTCCTCTCCTCCCTCTGATCGATGTAGTGACCTCATGAGCTACTGGGTCAGTCTTAAGCTATGCCAAGTGAGGGCCAAATGTTCTTTGCGTGAACAGGACTTCTTGCTCCACCCCGGACTGCTAGTCTATCCTTCCCCTCCTCCTGCCAACTGGTTTCAGTGTGTGGAAGCCAGGGGTGCATTCAACACTGAAAAAGATCACATTCTAGGAATGCAATGATTAAGGCCTAAAGAATTCAAGAGAAGACATGGTTGGATGCTAGATTGCTGTACGCTGTACGCCCACACTATGAAATTCTGAACAGTGAATTTTAGTCATGTTTTGCTACACACTGTAGGCAAAACTTGTTGTCATCATTCATGAAGCATGCTAACTAACTTTGAGTCACTGGAAGCCAGTATTCATGGATGAAGGGTGATACAGCAACACGAGTGACAACAGAACCAGCACAAAATAAATGGCATGAGGAACTGGAGGGACAAGAAGAGCTACCTGGGTCGATACAAACAGCACTGCGGATTGTGAATAATAACACCATTGTTCTCTCTTGCTCATAGTAGCCATGAACCAGCCAGAAATAGCATGGTTGACAATAAAGGACATGAACCCAAATGGTTCCAGTTCCTGGACCCAAACAGGGAGTCATGGTGCATGAAAATTATAAGGAATCTTCACATGCATTTATTGGACAATAAGCAAATATGCCATGAATTCCATAATATAGTTTATTTTATTGAATTGTTTATGTAGATAAAGCTCACAAAAATTTACCTGGGGTCCCACAAACCCTAGAGACAATCCTGCCAAGATAGATAAACAGAAAATAGTTCTAGTAGAATGAAGGAGAGTTGGAGGGAAAGCCATCCATAGAGAATGTTAACAGTGTAAATTGATTGTCCAAGTGGCTTGGCTATACAAGAAAAAGAATGAGAGAGAAGTTAAAAGGGGGCCGGACATGGTGGTACATGCTTATAATCCCAATACTCGGGATGTTGAGACAGGACGATCATAGGTTTGAGGACAGCCTCACCAAGTAGTGAGACTCTCATCAACCTGTTTCTAAAAATTAAAAATAGGGCTGGGAGTGTAGCTTGGAGGTAGAATGCCCCTGGGCTCAATCCCTAGTACCACACACACAAAAAAAAAAAAAAAGAAGGAAGAGGATGGGGGGAGGAGGAGTAGGAGGAGTAGGAGGAGGAGAAGTAGGAGGAGGAGAAGTTAAAAGGGAAACAAGACAAAGGGATGGAGTTGTCTTCTATTTAGAGGAAGGTATAAGGACATGTAAAAGACTAAGAGGCAGAGATGAGCTTTTCTGGACTTTGATACCATTATCTACCTTATCCACTTCACAGAGATGCTGTGGGAACCAAAGGAAAAGAAGATATAAGCATACAAATTCTTCGAGAGTTGGGCACAGTGGTGCATACCTGAAATACCAGCTGCTTGGGCGGCTGAGGCAGGAGGATTACAAGTTCAAAGTCAGCCTGGGCAACTTAGCAAAACCCTTTATCAAAAAAAGGGAGATGGGAATTGGAAATGTAGCTCAGTGATAGGGTGCTATCCTGAGTTCAATCTCCAGCACTGCAAAAAAAAAAAAATTCTTTGAGAAATTTAAAAATTTAAATCCAACTACCGATGGCTTCCACTTATAGAATAATACTCTATAAGTAAAAAACTAAGCATAACATTTAAGATCCCCCATGATCTGACTCTAAACTTCCCCTAATACTATTACTGCCCCAAGTCCCTTAAACCCAGCCACAGGAGATACAAATTCTTTCCCTGTTTGCTTTTGCTATCCTCAGCCTTCAAATGCCCTCTTTCATCTCCATCAAGCCATACAAGAAACATTTACAGAGTATTGACACTGTTAAAACTATTGATTCTTGAAGGCCATATCCATGGTATATTTAGCACATGAACTCTTCTCGCTCTTCCCCAGGGAAATGATATTTTGTATCAATGGTAGCATATATTCTACTTGATGATTTAGTTTAAGGGTATGCTAAGCCCTCCCAGCAGACTATGAGAGGTATGGGAGACTTGAGGGCTGTGTTTTGCTCGTTTTCCTATCCCCCATATCTGTTCATGGTACCTAATAGATGCTCAATAAATAGAATAAGTGAGGAAATTAATGTTAGGGAAAGAATGTCCATGGGTGGACAATCTTTGGGACACAAAACTGGGAGGGATCCAGGATGCAGGAAAATAAAAGCATCAACTTGTCAAAGGAAGAGGAACATCTCCTCCCTTGGGAGGGAACTGCAGATAAGCATGGGAGGATGGAAAAGCGAAGGGTCCATGTGGAGGGGCAGAAGTATCCAAGTCCTTCCAAGTCCCAACTTCACGTCTTTCCTGAATCTCTTACTGAAGACAACCTCAGCTCAACTCATTCTTTGGATTTTGGGGATTTTCTACCTTTTAGAATGTTTATTTGTCAATATATCTCCTTTCCTAGAGGGCGACCTCTAGGAGGGCCAGAGGAACTCGGTTTTGCCATCACACAAGACACAAGATAACCACTCGTTCAATGTGGGTTTACTGGATGTATAAGTGGGAAGGGGAGGAGGGACGAGTGAGAGGACAAATTCGAGACAGAGGGAGCGTGTGCCAGGGAACCCAGTGAACCGCGAACTCCCCCAACCCGCAATTACACGGTTAGAGGCGAAGCCAACCAGAAACCTGAAGTGAAGAGCAGTATCTGCCAGCTCCCCTTGCAAACTTGCTCTGAGGACCTCACGCCAGCACCCCGCGACTGTCTTTTCCAATACCTGGCTCAGTCCTGAGGCTGGGCTTCCGCAAAAACCGGCACCCCTCGTCCCCCATGAGAGGCCAGGCCTCTAGCTACACGCATCTTTCCTCCCCTGGTCTCGTTTCTTGTTCTCCTTCTCCAGTCTCACAACCACCGCCAATCAGGCGCGCTCACGGGCGCCCTAGCCAGGGGGGGGAGAGGGTCCTGCGACCGGAAGTCGGAGGCCGGAAGCCGGAAGTGGGGCTGTGCGGACGTGTTCCGAGGAAGCCAGAGCCGGGGCCGGCGCGGCCGGCGACATGGAGCCGCTGTACCAACAAACGCACAAGTGAGGGCAGCTTCGGGGAGCGGGCGGAGGCTAGGCCAGGCGAGGCCGTCCCTGGGGCTGGGGTCTCGGGCGGCTGCCAGTGTAGAGACCGAGCCCTTCCTCCGGGGCCGCTCGGAAGTTCCCAACCCTTGGCGGGATACCCAGGTCAACAGTGGACAGAGGGTCCGGCCCGGGTCCCGGAGTCGTTGGGCCGGGTGGCTTCTACGATCTGCAAGCAGTGACTCCCTGCTTGGGCAGACTGGGTGAAAGGAAAGTAGTACTTGCAAGTTAGAGTATTTTGTCCAGTACCTGACAACTGGGTGCTCTGGGGAGGTCGAGCTGGTGGGGAGACACGAAGTAGGAGATGCGGCTCCTGACCATGGGAGTTCACTGTTTAAGTGGAGTCAAGGAACGTACGAAAACCTATTTTTATTCTGATTTGAGACCTACCAAAGACCGTGTTTTTATGGCACAAAGGAATTGCTACACAGGTAGCATTCACAATTATTGTTAATCATATCTGGTTACAAGTTACCTTTAAGGAGACCGAATTTTGGCTTAGTTTGTCATAACTACAATTCCTTGGTGTGTTCTTTTGTGTGTGTGTGTGTGTGGTACTGGGGGTTGAACCCAGGGACATTCTACCTCTGAGCTCCACCCTCAGCCTGATTTTTTATTCTTTATTTTGAAACAGGGTCTCACTAAGTTGCGGAGGGCCTCACAAGTTGCTGAGGCTGGCCGCGAACCCAGATCCTCCTGTCTCAGCCTCCCAAGTACTGGGATTACAAGCGTGTGCCACCACGCTCTGCTCCCTTGGTATGTTCTTTATTCATATTGTCATGCGTTTTTGGAACTTGCTGAATTATGTAGTTAGGTATGGTAATAGGAGACTGTATCCTATATTTTTGGAAAATAATTATGATTTACTTTATTTTTCAATCTGGTAAAATATACATAATATAAAGTTTACCATTTTAACCATTTTTAAGTGTATGATTCAGTGACATTTAGTCAGAACTCGCAACACCACTATGCATTTCCAGAACTTTTCTATCATCCCAAACAGAAACTATAAGCAAAGCTTCCTGTTCCTCCCATCCAGAACCCTTGGTAACTTCTGTTCTATATTCTGTCGCTGAATTTACTTATTCTAGATACCCCATGTAAGCAAAATCATACACTGTTTGTTCTTCTGTGTCTGGCTTATTTCTGTTAGTATAGTGTTTTCACAGTTCATCTATGTTGTAGCATGTATCGGAATTTCATTCCTTTTTATGACTAAATAATATTCCATTGTATGTTATAGATCACATTTTGTTATCCATTCATGTGTTGGTGGACAGTTGGGTTAGTTCAACCTTTTGACTGTTAAAAATAATGCTATTACAAATGTTAGTTTAAAGTATCTATTTTAGTCTCTGTTTTCAATTTTTTAAGCTATATACTTATACATAACTAGCCTATTTTAAGAACTTTCAAACTTATGCTGTAGTTCGAGTCTGATAAAAACACTTAAAATCACACTCCCCAGGACTGGAAATGAAATAAAATAGGTACCTAAACTCCCCAGTGAATTCACAACAAAAGAATTGCGTTAGAGCATTAGGAATAAGGTGATGGTGATTTCTTAAACTTTCATTTTCTAAGCTTATAGGTATCTTGCTTTTTACTTTGGCGATGAATTGTTTGAGTTGGATGGGTGAAAATACAGACACTGCTTTGTAATTTGCTTTTCCACTGGGGACCCTTATTCTTATATAAAAATTGTAGCCGGGGCCTTCAAAAAAACTAGTGAGTCATTTGAGAAAGGAATGAAACAAAATTATGCTCATATTACTGAGAAAAGGCCGATCTTTTACAGTAGCAAGGCTCAGTGGGATTAGTAGTTCCTTGAAGTTAATCCATTAGTTGCTGAATTGGCGCAACAGTAACTGAACATATTAATTTTAATGGAACTTTGAACCCAATTTGTGGTTATCTCTTGCCATGTCCCTGAAAGTACATTGGAATTAAATCAGCACTTTGAAGTTATATATCTTGAAAATTCCTAAACTACCTGAACAATAAATGAATAAAAAATTTAAAAAGCAGAATAAATATTTTACACTTACTATTTCATTAAGATAAACTATATAGGAGCTAATGGCTAGACTTCTATTTTTGAGATCCTAATGATTATAAAGGTGCCCACATTTATCCCCTGTTTAGTCCAAGATCAGCCCCCTGTCTTGGAACTTATCTCTATAGAGATTGTGATTTAGTAGGTCTGAGGCACCAGAAGCTCTGTATTGAACAAGCTCTCCAGGTGATTGCGTGTGTGTGTGTGTGTGTGTGTTTTACTGGGGATTGAACCCAGGGGCATTCTACCTCTGATCTATACCTCCAGCCCTATTTTATTTTTATTTTGAAACAGGGTCTGTTTCAAAGGTTAATGAGAGTCTCACTATTTGCTGAGGATGTCCTCTTACCTGTGATCCTCCTGTCTCAGCCTCCCAATTACTGGGATAACAAGTATGTGCCACCACACCCGGCTTCTCCAGGTGATTTTGATGAGCAGCTCGGTTTAAGAACTATTATCTCAAGACCAGTTTTTCTTTTTTCAGTTTTTACCTTCTCTGGAGATAAAGGCTAAATGTAGAGGCAAGGTTGCTGAGTTGAAAATGACCAGGTGGTTCCCACTACTTTTAAGTAAAAACAACCATAAACCTATGTGAGACTATATAGGTTACGTAGCATTGTTTTATTGCATTGGGTTCCATAATCCTTTTAAGGCAATTGTTGTTATTATTAGTGTCCCTGTTTTAAAGGCTGAGGCCCCAAGGAGTTAAAAGATTTCCTCAGTGTCTCTCACTTGTACATAGTGGAACTAGACCTTCAACTCAGATCTTTTAACGCCCAAACCGTTTCCTGCTCATGGTGGCCAGAGGCAGCATGCATACAAAGTGGCTGTGGGTGACGTAGGTGGATGGTAGTTTCATGTTCCATTTAAAACTCTTCCTACATCTTCTGTAAACCTTTTGTTTGTTTGTTTGTTTGTTTGTTTGTTTGTTTGTTTTAAAGAACAGCATCATTGCCCCTTGCTTACTTCCTACTAGTTCTTTGCTTGGTTATATTATCACCTAAGCCCATGGTGGACCTCATGCCAAAGAGGGCTAAAACTTCTTTTTTCTTATGTCCAATGCTCTCCGGTCATACTTGTGTATCACCTGCTCCTCATCCCTGACAAATTTCATCTTACTATATTAGCCTAAATGAAAAATGTTATATTTGTTTTTGTCGTGGAACATCATAACCACTCGGTATAGCACAGAGTCATATGTGAACTTCATAAGCATAAGTTGACTTTTTAAAAACTTTGAACAAAAAGTCAAAGCAGCCTTGATGGTACGCTGGAAATCTTCCCCTAGTGTCCCTTGGGTATCATTATTTAGCCTGCCATGAATTCCTCAATCCGTAGTATTGTCAAGCCATATTTATAAGGTGTCATGCATGAGAAACTACCAGTGACTCTTGAAATCTACATAAATCTGCCATAGCATCCTCAGTGTGTCACTCCTTCCCATTGTACACACACCTGTGGTTTCATTTCCCACTTCCCACGGGCTGTTGTGATTGTGTATCCTACTTATTTGTTGAATGCATGAATGAATGAATGAATGAATGAATGAATAAGTAAATAAATGGTGATCCTCATTAACCATTGACTCTTAACATCTGAAAAAGACTATTATTTTATTATTTTACTTATGAAATATTTCTTTCTTTTTTTTTGACGGTACCGGGGATTGAACCCAGGGGCATTCTACCTCCGGGCTACACCCCCAGCCCTATTTTTTATTCTTTATTTTGAAACAGGGTCTCACTAAGTTTCGGAGGGCCTCACTAAGTAGCTGAGGCTGGCTGAGAACCAGGATCCTCCGGTCTCAGCCTCCCAAGTACTGGGATTACAAGCATGCACCACCACACCCAGCTTGCTTATAAAATATTTCAAACATAGAAATAAAATAACATAATCTATGTCAGGACTCATTAATACATGTGCTTCACATTATTGATTTAGAAACAAATTGAATTAAGAACTCCCATACCTGTTCTCTTCCTTCCGTCACCCTCTTGTCCACAAATTTATTCTTACATTTGTATCCACAAGCAATATATGCTACTGTTCTGTGTGTTTTTTAATTTGTCAGAAAAGATACTGATAAACTTTTTTTTCATTTAATATTGTCATATCTTACTGGGGGTGATACACTCCTGTGATCCTAGTACTTGGGAGGCTGAGACAGGAGGATAGTAGATTCAAAGCCAGCCTTAGCAACTTAGTGAGACCCTTTTTCAAAATTTAAAAAATAAAAAGGGCTAGGGGTGTAGCTTGGAGATGGAATCCCCAGTAATGCCAAGAAAGAAAAAAATATATATATATATACACACACATACACACACACACACACACACACACACACACACACACACATATCTATATATTCCTATCTTTAAGACTCATTGTCCATGTTGATACAAATAGACCTCTTTTGCCAGGCATGGTGGTGCACGCTTGTAATCCCAGTACTTTGGGGGGCGGAGACTGGAGGATCCGGGTTTGCGGCCAACCTCAGCTCTCTCTCTCTCTCTCTCTCTCTCCCTCCCTGTCTCTCTCTCTCTCTCTTTCTCTCTCTCTCTCTCTCTCTACTTAGTGAGGCCCTCCACAACTTCGTGAGACCCGGTTTCAAAATAAAGTATAAAAAATAGGGCCGGGGGTGTAGCGCAGAGGTAGAATGCCACTGGGTTCAATCCCTGGCACCGCAAAAAAAAAAAAAAAATTCAGATTTCTTTCAGCTTTTAGGACAGAAATGTGGTACTTGTACCCTATATTACATAATATTCCCAACATAAGGGTAACACAGGATGCATAAAAACTAATAAAGTTTCACAGTATGTAGAATAAACAAAGACCATAGATTCATGTCTGATCAGTTTATAACCACCTAATTAGTTTGCTACAAACTTGCAAAAAACTGGTTTTACAAAACTTTTTGAACTTTAGAATTATGAATGGTTGGTCCTTTGATGAACATCCCTGTTATGTGTCTCCTCAGCAGGTGCTAGCATCTCTCTAGGATATATTGCTAGAACTGAAGTGCTGGGTCATATGATAGATGTATGTTGATCACACTAGATATCAGCCATGAATGAGAGTTGTTTCTCCACATCCATGTCAGTGTGTGTGTTCTCAGACTAAACTATTTGTCAATCCGAAGGGATCATTGTGGGTTTTTTTTGTTTTTGTTTTTGGTTTTTTTTTGCAGTACCAGGGATTAAACCCAGGGGCTTTTCTACCTCTGAGCTACACCCCCGGCTCTATTTTTTTTTCATACTTTTTTTGAAACCGGGTCTCACAAAGTTGCGGAGGCCTCACTAAGTAGCTGAGGCTGGCCGTGAGCCCGGATCCTCCGGTCTCAGCCTCCCAGGTACTGGGATTACAAGTGTGTGCCACCACGCCCGGCTAAGATCATTGTTTTTAACTTGCCAAGACAACTTTTCCTGAGTTACTAGTAAAATTGAGCATCTCTTCATGTACTTATTGACCATTTGTGTTTCCCTTTCTGTCATTTGCCCTTTTAAGAAAAATTGTTTTGTTTGACTTTTCCTATTGATTTGTAGCAGTTCTTTACATATTCTAGACATCAATGTTTTGTTATCTACTGCATTATCTTCCAGTCTGTACCATCTTTTATTTATTTATTTTAATGGTGCCTTTGGTGTAAAGAAGTTTTTTATTTTGATATAGTCAATTTTATCAGTTCTTTCCTTTGTAGTTTATGGGTTTGGAATTTTTTGTTTTTGTCTTAATGTAAGAAATTCTATAATCCAAGGTCATTTATGTATGCCTGTATTTTCTTTAGAAAGTTTGAAAGCCTTGCTTTTTTATCTTTAGGTTTCAAACCAACCTGAGTGTGTGTATGTGCATGTGTTGTATGAAGTGTCTTTTTTCTATATGGGTAACAAATGGAGCTGTCAGCATTTATTATAGTCCATTCTTTTCCAACTGATTTGTTTGTTTGCAGAACTGGGGATTGAACCCAGGGGCATTCTACCTCTAGGCTACACCCCTAGCCCTATTTTTTATTCTTTTTTTATGTTTTTATTGGTGCATTGTAGTCTCACATCACAATGAGTATCAGTTTGGTGTTAACATACATGCACACAGCTCTTGGTGTCCCCCCCCCATTTTTTATTCTTTATTTTGAAACGGTCTCACTAAGTTGCGGAGGGCCTCACTAAGTAGCTGAGGGCCTCACTAAGTAGCTGAGGCTGGCCGTGAACCCGGATCCTCCAGTCTCAGCCTCCCAAGTACTGGGATTACAAGCGTGCGCCACCATGCCCAGCTTCCAACTGGTTTATGTCACCAAGTTCCCAAATATGTGGGACTGCTTCTGGGCTCTATTCTTTCTTTTTGGCTCAGTTAGGGTTTATCTTTGTCCATGCGCCCCTGCACTGCTACCGTATTTTAATTATTATGGCTTTGTATGAGTCTTGATAGCAGATGGGACAAGTTAGCCCTCCACATTTGTATTCAGAGTTGTCTTGGCTATTTTTTACCCCCCCACACACCAGTTTATGTTTTTGGGGTTTTTTACATTGCTGTTCCTACTGAAAATGCCACCAACTTTCCAATTTGCTTTAAGTCACTGTTGCAAATTTACCTCACTGCTACATCCAGGCCCCAGGTAAAGGCCTCTTCAGTCATCAGTGTTACTATCCAGTCCTCTGTAGCCATTCCCATGCTTACCCTGATCCAGATGTTCCACATGGTGGTTACCTCAAGCTGCATCCCTGCATCAGCCTTCATACCTCCACATCCCCCATTCCAAAATATCCTGGACTTGACTTACTAGACTCTGGTTGCAGAGTCTAGTAGTGATTTCTAGTTGCTTCTCAGAGCCACAAGTCTTGCCTAGGAGCACTCTGGAAGTTCTTAGACAGCTGGCTTAGCTTTGTTGGGTGCCCTAGGTCATATTTAGAAGCCACAAGGAAGCCCTGTAAAAGACTAGAGGCAAGCTGAAAACAAATGTGGGCTTTTGGCTGGCACTGGTAGATTTGGGGGTCATGGTCCTGAGTGTTCAACCTGGAGGAAGGTTACTGACGTTTCCCTCCAGGGCTGGGGGGGACTAACCCCTTTCACACAGGCTCTTATGTGGAGAGACTGTAAGCACCAGGAGGTGGTTGTTGGGCTGGTGCAAGCAATAATCAGGCCTGATGATGGGGGACCTTGGAAAGCCTCCAGAGAGTGCTCTGGGACTAATGTCTGGGACCATGTTGCATTTTCAGATGCTATGGCAGTCCCCTCCTATTGCCAGGAAAGATGTTTACCAAACAGGAGATCCTATCTCTCGGGGCCTCTGAATGGTTTCCTCCACTCATCACCTCATCCCCCTCTCCTGTCAGACCAACTCTCCTTCCAGCAGGCCAGCCTGCTTGTAATCCACATGACATGCCTTGCGTGCCTTTCGTTTTCTTCCTATCTTCCTTCACTAAATCATGTCTCCTTTCTTTAAAGTGATGCTCAGAATTCCCTCCATCCACAAAACTTCCCAGCATACACTTTCTCAGCCCCGGCCCTTCTATTCGCTTGCTTTTGCTTCACACCACTGTGCATAGCTCCTCAGCTTTCTATTTGTTTACACTTAAGTGTGTTGGTTTTCTTGTAAATCTTCTCAGGGCTTTTTCATGACTCTCTGGCCTGTCATTCCTAATTACATTGTTTCTCAAGGACAAGGATTCTATCTCCCTTGCCCTTTGACTCTTGCTAGTACAGACCAGTGCTCAGCACATTGGGTCATAGAACAGAGAGTGGGATTGGCTGGATCTCAGTTGAGGTTTATCACTTGCTGTGTGACCTTGAACAAGTTACATAACCTTTCTGGGTTTTAGTTGTTTTATTTATAAAGTGAGGATGATGCTCTCATGCTTTCCTCACAGGGTTATTGACTTAGCAGTGCCTTGGATACAGTAAGCAGTCCCTAAATGAGCCTATCAGTATTATTATTAGTGTTTGGATATTAGAAACCATGCCAAAATGTGTGGCCTAAAGTACCACATAGAAATTTTACAGTTCAGCAATGCTGTCAATTTAAATCAGTTACATGTTGGCATTAGAAAAAAAAATTGTCTTTCTTCATTGAAGCGCTGTTGATTATTCCTGTCTCACTCATTTCCTCCCTCTTCCTTTGATAGGCAGGTCCACGAGATCCAGTCTCACATGGGACGCCTGGAGACGGCAGACAAGCAGTCTGTGCACTGTGAGTAATTAACTGTGGAGACCAGAGTCCTTTCTCTGATGACACGGTGCTAATGGGCTGGGTTTCCTGACTGCATTCTGCCTCGGGCTTAATGATTCAGTGTGGAATGAGTTTTGTTGTTAGGGTGGACAGAAAAACCCTATAGCAAAGTCACTGATTTCCTGATTGTGCCCTTTGGAATCCCACAAGTCTTATCCCCCATTACCCCTCCACTCAACCTGACATGGCCCTATGGGAATGGGAGTTTTTTCCTCCATCTGTCTTAATCTAATTACCTAGTCCTTAGAGGAATGCAGTCCATAAAAATTCAGAGATGTTTAACTGGAATTGGCCATTTCTTCTGAGCTGAGAACTCCAGCTTTTTAGGAGGATTATTGAGAAATGAACAGCAATATTAATTAGTGTAGTTCCCACACCATTGTTTCTTTTGAGAAGCTTGCTGGGTTTTGTTTTATTGGCTTTTTTTCTGGCTTATTTTCTGTTCCAAGAGAGGGCCCTTCTCCCAGGTCGACCCACAGACTCTGCCTGGCTCTCGCCAAGCCCTTTCTTCTCTTTTCCTGTCTCCTTCCACAGCTCCAAAAGCATCTCTTGGCGGTACGCCCCACAGCATCCTAATCTAAACCGTACGCATTTGCTGCAGGCAGGAGGCCTAGGAAGGGGCAGTGCCACCGCTGTCACTTCTCGGTGGGGCCAGGAGTGACCTGGGCACCTTTTGCGCACAGTTTGGTTTCTGTTCCTTGGGCTTTGTTTGCCTTCCCAACAATCTCATTACGTGATTAGTAATGGAAAAGAGGTCATTTTGACCGTCTTATCAAAATAGGAAAATGATTGTATTTTTCATATCTTTTTACCTCTGTGGATTCTTTCCTGGGCCTTTCCTATTGATACTTGGTCTATTTTGGGGACTCCAATGTAGTTCAACCCACCCATTCTTAAAAGAGAGTCATAGAGAACTCTTCTCTGTATGTTTTTGTACTATTTTTCCTTTCCTTTGTGCATATTTTTTTTAACCTCATTATTGTAGGGAATTCAATAGACATTCTTTTTACTAGGTATTTATAATCCCTATCTGAGACCAGTCTCAAAGGAAAAGAGACCAATATAAGAAAATTTAGCTTAAAATACTAATTTCATTTTATTTTCTAAAGGTAGAAAGTTTATTTCTACAGATTTACCTTCAGCTTTTAAAAAATGACATTGTTATGGCATGAATAGCTATATGCATGTATGTTTGTGTGTATATATATATATTTTAAACATTTACGGTGTATCTTGAATTTTATTCCATTATTCATTTGTGATACATTTTTATCCTTTGGAAATACACTTTTTTATTGGCTATGAGAAAAATATGTTTGATTTATTATTCTAATTTAAGTTCACTATCTTTTCTAGCAATTATTCTTTTTCCCCCCTCTTTTGTGCAGTAGTAGAAAATGAAATCCAAGCAAGCATAGACCAGATATTCAGCCGTCTAGAACGTCTGGAGATTTTGTCCAGCAAGGAGCCCCCTAACAAAAGGCAGAATGCCAAACTGTGAGTGCTGACCTTGACACAGCCCCGATCCCCAGACCCATCAGGGCAGGCCTTCCTCCCAGGGTAGAGGGTGTAGAATATTTGGAAAATCCACATATATATTGAAAAACCAAGATGATAAAGTCCCCCAGAGGGCACAGTTCTGTCGGAATGATACCCCCTCAGTCTAAAGTCCATGAGGTTTGTGGCCCGAAAGCTTGAGATGCCCTACCTCTTTGGTGTCATTTTGAGATTTTGCCTCCAGTTCTGTTTTTCCATCCAGACCCCTGGCCACTTGAAGCCTAATGCTGCCAGGGAATTTGGCCCTGCTGCTTGGTTCCCACTGAGTTCTTCTTGGGTTGAAATGAAATCATGCTCTTACTCACTTCAATCAGTCTATTTATAATGAAATACTGATCTAATGTTTGATACTCTACCATGAAATTAAAATGAAACCACCCTTACCACTCCACCCCCAGCCCCTGCTCCCAAAAGTTTTATGAAACTTCATTGATGCTTTACCTCAAAGATGCCCTTGGGCTTCTTCCAGGAGAGTGATAAAATCCATAGAAGGTCAGGAAAGGGTCATTGAACCTGCTTCCTGTCACCTGTTCCCTGTCATGCATCCAGAATCAGACCAGCAGGTATTTAGGTAAAGCTGCTGGAATCTTGTGTGCTACCCACTTTAATCATGAGCTCCGTCTTTACTTTCAACATCAGTAACCCACATCAGATTTTGGGGGGATGGCACGGGATGGTGTGGGGAGAAGTAAGGAAATGTCTTCTGTCCTGAATGCAGAGCCTGGCTGCCTCAAATTGTGCCGCCGTGGGTTCCTGGAATTTAATCTCTCTCTCCATCAATTCCAGTCGAGTCGACCAGTTAAAGTATGATGTCCAGCACCTGCAGACTGCTCTCAGAAACTTCCAGCATCGGCGCTATGCCAGGGAGCAGCAGGAGAGACAGCGAGAGGAGCTTCTGTCTCGCACCTTCACCACGAACGTAAGCCAGTCACTGGACAGGTTGTCAGAGCTGCACTCACATCGCTGAGCTTCATCTTTTTAGGGGGATTTCTGAAGCAAACTGATGAGGAGGAGACTAACTGGAAATGACGGGACTTTGTACACTGCCACTGAGACTAGACCTAGACAAGGAATTTCTTTTTTCCAAAACAGAAACCTAAAGAGGAAGCAGTTAAAGTGAGAGAATGGTCAGAGGTGAAAATTGCCTGGTTCAGCTGTCCAATGCAGAGGTGGAAGTTCACATGGTCGAAATGTTTTTGTGATCAGATAGAGACAGACGATTAGAATGCAGACCATTGGTAGAGAAGGCAGCATTTCAACGCTGCCCCCGGGCAGTCACCATTATGCTGTGTATGTGTGTGGTTCCAGTGTCAGATGCATTCAAATATCTTTGCCTTTAGTCTGAACAGCAATTTGGAAGAATTTGTTAACAGATGTTTAGTGTTAGATGGACTGCCTGACTTGAGTCTCTTTGAAATGCCCTGTTTGTTTGCATGTTTCGTTTTTTAGACCCTATGATTCCTGCCCTTTAGTCTCAATAGGGCCATTCCTTTCATGTGGCTATAGAGTGAATACACTGGCCTTTTTCTGGGCCCTGTATAATGGTGTTCCACCAAATGAGGTGGCTCTGGGGTTTTTATATTTTGTTTCTTACACAGGGATTTATTTTCTAAAGGAGTGTCAGCTTTCCAAGCCTGTTGTTAGAATTCACATCATTTCCCACTTTGCAGATGTTTAACTCTCGTTGCTCCATCCATGCATTACAGTAAATTTCCCCAATTGTGTCAGAATGTGCCTAAATAGTTTTTGTTTCTCCTGAGAAAGCAGTCAGGTCACAGTGATTGGCAATTCAAAAGTGTAATGCACTGTAAGACACACTGAAAGATGGTACATGGGCTTTTGATAGCTAGAATGTTGCAGCCAGCATTTTTAGGCCAGGGATGATCACTCAGGATTATTTTGTTTCTTGCCAGCCTGATGTGATGCTGTGCATACAGTAGGCCCTTAATAAACATTGACTTGCCAAATGAAACTTCTTCCTGGTCATTTTACCATCTAGCTATAATACATTTTCCTGAGAGATAATGGCTTATCAGTTATACCTTTTCAGGTGGGGAGGCATTCAATAAATGCTTGTCACATAAATGAAGAGAGGTCTCATTGATTTTTTTTCAAACACTTGAGTCGTTTGAAAAGTCGTTTGAGCACTAGCTGTATGCAGAGCATTAGGTGCTGAGAGTTAAGTATGTGAGACAATAAACATGACTCCTCTTATCGAGCGGCGCCCACCCGTGTTAGCAGAGCGGTTGAAAATTTGCACGTGAAAGATGGTTCTGAGCTTTGGCAACAGGGAAAAGGAGGCTTAACCTCGTTATGCCAATGGAAACGGGGTTTAAGTGGTAAAAACAGCACTGCTTGGCAGGAGTTTATGCTCGTCAGGAGGCGAGAAGGAGAAGAGAACACTGTCAGCTGGTGATGGCTTACTTCTGCCCACAGGCCACTTCTTTTTTTTTTTCCTAGTACTGGGGATTAAACCCAGGGACATTCTACCTCTGAGCTATACCCCCAGGTCTTTGATGTTTTTTGTTTTCAAACAGGGTCTCACCAGGTTGCCGAGAGTCTCACTACATTTGCTGAGGCTGTCCCCGAACCTGCAATCCTCCTGACTCAGCCTCCTAAGTACTGGGATTACTGTGAGCTGGCACATGCCTGGCTCACAGTCTGCTTCTGGTGCGAAATTGGTCTTGGTGTTTCTTTCTACAGCATAGTTAAGAGCGGGCCCTGCACTCAGTACTAGGATTCCTGCCCTGCTGGATTTCTTACCAGCTGTGTGATCTTGGACAAGTTGTTCCATCTCTCTGGGTTTCCATTTCTTCATCTGTAAAATGGGAATAATTACAGTAACTACCTTGTCGAGCAAGGGTTGCGTGAGTTTAGGGTAATGAGCATGAAGTAGAAAGTGGTTGGTCAGAAGAAGTCGAGCATCCTTAATCTGAAAATCAAAACTCCGAAATGCTCCAAAATCCATGTGTTGTGGATTTCAGGTTTTCAGATTACAGCTACTCAGCTGGTAAAGTCTTTGCAAATATTCCAAAATCTGAAAAACTGAAATCTGAGATTCTTTTGGTCCCAAGCATTTCGGATAAGGGATACGACCTATATTCTTTCGTTCTCCCTTTATTTCTTTAGCAAACTTTTCCTGCCTACTCAGGAGGGTGTTTCCATTCTGGACCTCGTTAGGCCTTCAGTAGAAAGCACAGTCTCCTTGATCCCTAGTCAATCAGAGGGATAAGCTACAGATAAAATAGTCAAAGAACACAAGCAAACATTTACTACTGCACTAAGGGAAAGCCAAGTAAAGAAATATTTGGAGCAGCTGTCTTAGTGAGCAGCCAGAGGAGAGTGTTAGGAGAAACCTGGTGAGATCTTGCAGGAGTGGGCTTCCTGCGTGGGAAAGTGATGGCGAGACAGAAGTTTCCTGTAGCGGGGCTCATTCAGAGAGTAATGGTTCTGAGGAACTTTCCCTTCTGCGTGAACAGAGGCCTCCCTACACCTTTGCTTGGCTCTTTCTTCCCTGTTGGGTTCTTTCATTCTTGCATCATTCCTCTGGCTGTTCTGGCTTGGCCTTGGCCAAAAGGCAGAGCAGTCCAAAGTGGTGGGACCCCAGGAGCTGAATAGCAAGCAGAGTTAATCGAGTGCCCGTGTTTCTTTCACAGGACTCTGACACCACCATACCAATGGACGAATCACTGCAGTTTAATTCTTCCCTCCACAACATTCACCACGGCATGGATGACCTCATTGGAGGCGGGCACAATATTCTGGAGGGACTGAGGGCCCAGAGACTGACCTTGAAGGTGGGGTCCCTGCTGGGGAAGAGGGAGAAAGCCTCTTGTTTTGGCCTCATCTGGTCGTTTGGAACCTGCTTTTACATGTTGACAATGTGTCACCAGATTGTGATATTGTAGTGGTGAGACAGAGCCCTTGAGTTTGCAATCTTTCTTGTCAGAGTTGAATTGCCATAAGCTCAAATTCCTTTTGCCAGTGCTTGAAACAAGCCATAATGTGGCCTCTCTTGGTACTCAGGTCTTTCCCCATTTACTATTGTACATGAAATTGACTCCTACTACAAGGGGGAACCAATAATGGGCTGAGATTCTATTAAGAATCTGCTCTTGTAACAGTGAAGATGAGGCTGCATTGTAGGTGGGTTTTCCTTACGATCCAACTATGTACTGCCTTAATAACAAGACCTTTTGGGGCAGCAGTCCCGAGTTCCCATGGGTGGGGTCTTTGGGTTACCTGAGACTGCAGGTGATAGCTTCTTCAGCACATGGTGGCGACCCCCAGCGACTCTTCGCTCTTGAGCTGCAGATGTTCCTAGAAGCCCTGCCCTGTTGGCAGTGTGGAGACTCTGACCTCCTGGGAGTGGTTTACAGAACACTACACAGACTCTGATATTAGTTGCGATGTTTCAGCCTCAGCCCTTTTCCTGTGTCAGCCCTGATGGCTAATGGGGTGTGGGCTCTGCCTGTTATCAGGGTGTGGCCCCTGGAATGAAGTGCTCCCGGCCACTGAGCTGTGAGAAACAGTCACTCAGAAGCATGAACTTTATCTCAGTTTTTGTTGGACTACATTGAACCTCTCAGCTCCATAGGACTCCCATGCATTCCTGAACAGCCCCTGCCATCTTTACCAGGGAGAGGGTCAGGCAAGCGGCGATGACACTCACCTCCTGCTGACAGTTGTAGCACTTCACGTGGCCTGGAAGAGTACCCCCCTTCAGAACAGCCACCTGCAGTAATCTAAACAAATATTTGTTGCCTCGCCTGACCTTTCTCTGAAGAATCGCTGCTCTTTTCCATATCTCAGGAAGAGAGTGGACAAGACCTCATGTCACACTAATGAAGAGCCAGTGGGGGTTAGAGTCTGACAGCACGAGGGAGTCCAGGCACTTTCTGCCACCCACAGTGTTAGCAAGTGCTGGAAAGCCTATTAGCAGGTGGTTGGGGATGGAGCCTAGAAGTTTCTAACTCACTTTCCTCTGCACACATACTACTACCTGTTTTGCTTCTTGGTTCCCTTCACCCACCTCTCTCAGGGAACTTTCTGCCTGAACATTTGAAAGGAGCATTGGAGCTAGTGTGCAGGAACTGGACTGAAGCACTCTGATTCAGGCCAATTCATGGTTGAAAGTAGATGTATGTTTTTGAAAGTTTTGGTTACTCTCAGGTGATTTTACAAGTTCAGTCCTTGAACCTCATACTCTGGTGAAACCATCTGTACTGACCAAGCTAAGCAGGATCTGTCGCAAGTCTCATTTTCACTGTCACCATCATAATAAAAACATTTTTTTGTTTCTTAGAAGACAAAATAATGTGTACTTTTAGACCTAGGCAAGATCTTTTGCAAGAATTTAATTGTTACCATATGAAAAAAAATCTTGTGTTTGTTTCTTCTAACAGCAGACAAGTTTGACTTGAGGTCTCCATATTTTTTTAGTGCTAGAGATTGACTCCAGAACCTTACACATGCTAGGTAAGCGTGCTGCCTCTGAGCCACACCCCAGCCCTCGAGATCTCTCTCGATGAGGTGTAATACTCTTGGTCTGGGCCAAGTGTTAGTTCTGAATTCCTGTCCATGATGCCTCCTCTTCTTTCTCCCTTCCCTGGCCTCTTCTCTCCGTTGCTTGTTAATGTGTATTGATATAAGAAAATGGACGTGGAAGCCAGGTGTGGTGGCACACAACTGTAATCCCAGCAACTCGGGAGGTTGAGGCAGGAGGATCAAAAGCTCTAGGCCATGCTGGGCGTGGTGGCGCATGGTTGTAATCCCAGTACTTGGGAGGCTGAGACAGGAGGATCACAGGTTCATGGCCAGCCAACTTGGCCACGAACTTAGTGAGGCCCTCCACAACTTAATGAGACCCTGTTTCAAAATAAAGAATAAAAAATAGGGCTGGGGGTGTAGCACGGAGGTAGAATACCCCTGGGTTCAGTCCCCAGTACTGAAAAATAAAAAAGACTCTAGAGACTTGTCTCAAAAATAAGAAAAGGACTGGGGGTATAGCTCAGTAGTAGAGCATCCCTGGGTTCAATCCTCAGTACAGGGAGTGGGGGAGGCAGATGTGGGACTGTAGACTAGATCCATCCATCCAAGTACAAAGGGTGACTGACGTGTATAAGTAACTTGGGGTCTGCCCCTGCATTCATTTATATTTGTTACTTCATAGGAAATTGAATGTGTTTTAATTAGAAAGCCATGAAGAAGGGCAGGCTGGATGGTTTGGGCTGTTGGTTTAGGGGTAAAATATCCTTTTGTTTTGGTGTGATATTTATATAAGGGCTTTAGTTCATTGTGTTGGTGTCTGTCATGTTTCTGTCTTCCATCTTTCAAACCCTCTTATAAATACGGACTTTGACCCACACGCTGTACTCAGTAGAGTCCCCAAAGATTCGCCTCCATAGAAGGAACAGGTTGATATCAAGGGTTATCGGAGCTAGAGAGCCAAGCAAAAGTTTTCAGTGTGGCTTTAAAATATATATTCTACCTTTAAATTTGTTTATTGAGGTATAATTTATATCCCATGAGGTGAACAGATCTTATTTGTACAGTTCAATGAATTTTGACAAAAGCATCCAGCTTTTTAACTCACACTCCTGTCAAATTATAGACCATTTTTATCACCTCCAAAAGATCCCTTTCCCCTTCCTAGTCATACTACCGGTCTCCCCCAGACAACCTCTCTTCTGATTTATTTCACCTGAAATTAGTTTTGCCTATTATTGAACTTCATATATGACCATTCATACTATTGTTTTGTGTGTGACTTCTTCCTCTGATATCTTCAAGATTCATTCATATTGTTACACATTCAGGTACATGTGGTAATTATGTCCTTTCTATTGCTAAGCAGTATTCCATTTTTCAGATATACCATAATTCATTTATCCATCCTCTGGTTGATAGGTATTTGAATTGTTTCCAGGTTTTAGATATCCTGTTGTTTTCTCGAAGCTTTATTGTAGTTTTAGCTTTTATGTTTAATTCTGTGATCTATCTCAAATTAGTTTATTATAATGTGAATCGTTTATTTTTTATATACATGCAATATATGAAATATATGTGTGTGTGTGTTGATACATTTATGTGATAATTTATTATGTAGCCAATTGTTCCAGCACAATTTGTGGAAAAGATGGTTCTTTCCGCCTTGTATTGCCCTGGTACCTTGATGAATCTATTTCTGATAGATGTTACTTTTTATATGCTATGGGCCTGACCAAGAAAATGTCCCTTGGTAAAGCTCCAGCTCATGATGGCCTTCATCCACGGTGGGTTGATCTTTGTTTTCTTTCTCTTCTCGTGTGCTGCAGGGGACTCAGAAGAAGATCCTTGATATTGCCAACATGCTGGGCTTGTCCAACACGGTGATGCGGCTCATTGAGAAGAGGGCTTTCCAGGACAAGTACTTCATGATCGGCGGGATGCTGCTCACCTGCGTGGTCATGTTCCTCGTGGTGCAGTACCTGACATGAGCCAGCCACGCCCTGTGGCTGGACAGCGTTCCCGCCGTGTGAGAGTGCGAGTGTGTGTGTGTGAGAGAAGGCAGGGCCCAGAGGCCGCCTTTTGAAATGTATGCCTGCCTTAACTGTGAAGACCACTCGGGAGTAATTGTGATCTAGCTTCAAACCTGCTCTGTCTTCTGTGACATCTCAGAGGGGAGCTAGTGCCACCAAGGTGCTTGGTGTTTAGGAAATGAAGTCCCTGTTCTCTCACTCTCACTGGGAGAGGAAAGCGTGGCTTTGGTGGCTTTGTCCACACAGCTGGTGCGTGCTCTGGGAAGGCTCTCAGTAAGACTTTTACATAGGACGCTGTTCACACCCTGTCATCACCCAGCCTTTGTGGGTCTGAATGGAGAGGCTGGAGCAAAAACAAAACGGAAGGGAGAGACCTTCTTTTCCTGTACCTGTTTTAGTAGATCAAGTCATGTGCTCTTGCTCCCCTCCCCCCAAATGACATGTAGGTGACTAATTGCTATCACTTGTCATTTTCCCTGGAAGTAGCTATCCAGGGGGAGCAGAAATGTCGAAGCTATTGCTGATAATGTGTAAGCTTTTCCACACACTGATTGCTGGGTGTTTGTCCTTCCTGAAACAAGGCCAGTATTGTTCCCTGGGAGTGTTCAGTCTGGAGACTAAAGACCCAAGGCACCGATACTTTCTAGTCGTTACTAGAATGGTTGGCTCTAAAGGTTCAGACTTTGGCTGAACACCTACACCCAGGCTTTGGTGGGCCTTTGTCCCTTTGAAGGTGGCTATGAGCAAAGGTTGGTGATTTATCCATTATAGTCCCTTCTCTAATTCTTTGGCTCTCTTCTCTTCCCATAAATATATTAGCAACTTCCCGACCAGGGCAGGCCACCCTAGAGATGTCCCTGGTGTGTACGTCCTTGTGCGACTTTTCAGGGACCAAGACCTTTCTCCTCTGCCCAGCCCTGGATTAAGGCTGTACCAATACCTGGCATATTGTGGAATTTATTATAAAGCCAGTCTGTCTCGAAGTCCACCTAATGTGATTAATTGCTGAAAGTACCAGAAAGACCTGGTTGGCAGTCATTCACCTGTCACAGGCCCTGCCTGCCCTACCAACCCTAGGCTTAGTGGCCTCATCGCAAGGCAAAATAACCCTCAAAATTTCTCAGAAGAACTGGAAAACTGGTCAGTATTAACCCCACCTTGGTCTCGTCCCACATACTTCCTGTCTTTGTTCTTGTGACTTGAACTGTCTTGTCTTGTTTCCCCTCTTTTACTGTGTTCCATTCCATCTCCCTCCCTCACTTGTTTCAGCAGCAGTATTGGTCTCTTTGGGCATATCTGTTGTGGCGTGACTCCCCTTTTGGTGACTTTTCTTAATTGTCATAGATTTTTAACACGAGTTTCATGGGTACTGCTTTCACACTTCTGGTCGATGGGATAGCCATTGCTTCTTTCCCTCTGGGCCAGACAGAGACCCTAGATTTCCAGGAAGGAGGAATCTATGTCCCTTCTAAAAGGATCGACGCCCTGCGGAGTGCAAGCAGTGGCCTGGAGCAGGGACAGAGGGTTTGCGGCATCTTCAGACTTAGGTCTGACTTTGGGGAGTTCGAAGTTTTCATCACACCCAGCACAGAGCTCTCAGCAGGCCATATGATGGAATTTTAGACTGCACAGACCTGGCCGTCCTGCCCTGGGCACCAAAGGATCCTGCCAGACAGCACTCTTTGGAGGAAGGTGTGCATGTTGCAGCTGAGCCATTTGGACTTGAACTCTGGGAGGCAGGAAACTCCCCAACCCCCTGCCTTCAGTTGGCTGATACGACGTTATCTCTGTAGCATATGCCAGTGTGTTTTCACACTTGCCTTCATAGCAGTTGCTGGCCTTAGTGAACCTTCATGCTGCACCTTTGGAGCCAGTTCTTCCTACTTTGGAATAAAACTTGTGGAGGTGGCATGTGGGTCTTGACCCCCTGGGCTGGGGAGCAGCAGTCAGGTTATCTGGAGGCCTCCAGGGTAGTGAGACAGCCCTGGTCTCATGACTACCCTCCCTCACATTTGTGTCCTGTGCTCTGTGAGAAACACCTTGTTCCTGATTGCGTGCCTCTGCCTCAGGCCCCAAGAGCAGGGAAGGGTCCCTGGCCTGGGAGGGCGCGCCCTCTAGTGGAGCTAGGGCTGAATTCTTAGTTGGAGGTGGCTAGGATCTCTAGCAGGCAGCCTCTGCCACCTGGTGTAGGAGTTAGGCATACCAGCCCTGGTTTGAAACAGGTGGGTTGCGGGGAGGAACTTGGAATATCTTTAAGGTAACATGGATGTTTACTCCATGTGTGGCCACTTTAAGAAAAGCCAAATTCAAAGCCCAAGTAAGTAGAAGAGTCATATAGTTTCAACTGTGGGGTTTTTTTTCCCTAAAGCCACTTGCCCTGTTGAAATTTAAACGGATTCAATTTGCAAATTTAGATTTACACTCATTGTTTTCAAAAGAAACAGCTGAATAAAGTTGAGATTTATTTTATTTAGAAAATCATACTTTGTAAAAGAATTCGACATTCATTTTGACTAAGGGCTAGGCTGGCTGCTTCGGAAGCAGCTGGGAAACTTAAAATTACAGATTCCTGGGGCCTATCCCAGACCTGAAGCACAACATTTTTTTAGTCTTGAAGGTAATTCTGATGTGTATGTTTTGGAACCATCGTCTCCTAGACAGAAGGCTTTTGTTTTAAAGATGGTAGCATTTGACAGTGTGCTTAGCTTGCTCAGCATGCACATGTGAAGAACAAGACCTGTCAAGTCCAAAACAAAGTCTTATTTATAGTCTGCCTTATTCATTTATAGTTCACTTTATTCCAGAAAAGAGCTGAGGAGATTTATAGGAAGTAACTTGGGGCTGGAGGTGTAGCTCAGTGGTAGAGCACTCGCCTAGCATTCATGAGGCCCTGTGTTCAAGCCCCAGGATAGCAGGGGTGAAAATGTATACATACATATGTATCTTTTCTTTGCATGTGTGTATATGATAATGGGGATCAAACTCAGGGGCATTCTACCTCTGAGCTATATACCCCCAGCCCCATTTTATTTTTTATTTGGAAACAAGGTCTCACTAAGTAGCTGAGGCTGGCCGCGAACCTGCAGTCCTCCGGTCTCAGCCTCCCAGGTACTGCGATTACAGGTGTGTGTCACCATGCCTGGCTGGGGGGAATATATTGAGCAAAAATAAGGAAATAAACCATGAAACATAAATAAAGTGAGGACCACAAGTCAAATCAGAGCAGAATGTTAATATGGAGAAAAGCCCGAATGCAATTCAGAGCCTTCCTGGGACACTCTGGATCCCTCCTGTGGTCCTGAGCCCCAGCGGAGAGGCACAGTCTTACTGGCTGAGTGGGGTGGGGGTGTCACCTGTGCTCACACAGACCCAGACCCTCGGTACTCTGGCTTCCCCGTAGCCCTTACTGGAAGTCAGGCAAAGTTATTTTCCTGCATCCTCATTAATCTTCACAAACCCTCTGAGTTAGGGCCTGTGTTATCCCCGCTATGTGGACAAGGGGCTGAGCTTTGGCGGCTTTCTGGAAGCCCTGCAGGACGTTCCAGAGAAGGTAGCTCCTGCCTCCCACACTACCCTGGAGACTCAGCTGGGGTGTGGGGGTCAGAGGTGTGCAGGGACCAAGGTGGCCTGCTGGCACTGGATGCAAAACTATCAGACATTTGTTGCAGACCATTCAGAATTTACATGGCAAGTTCTCTGTTCTAAACCATTTTCCTAATATGAAGGGGGAGGACGCAGGGGAGTTTCTGAAGTGCAGGCTGTATCTGCATCTTGCCACTAGGGGGCGCCATGGCCCCATCTATGGCTTTTCAGCCTGGAGTCCTGCCGGGTGGTTTAGACAACTGTGGATTTGGTGGGGTTCTCTTTAGATCCAAATTTTCTTATTGAATAGTGACTCTGGGCTGCTCTTGGGGCTTTCTGAGTACAACCAAAAGTGACCCCCAAAGCTGGAGCTAGTTCAAATTTCTAGGACTCCCTTTTCAGCCCTTCCCTTGGCACGTGGACATTGCAAACAAGCATGGAAGACATTTCACGGCGTGCGGTGGTCATTCCTCCCCTGCCTTTTGGTGCCCTTTTATGTGGCACATCGGAGAGGAGGGAAATGGGGTGGAAACAGGATGGGGTGAATGTGGCGGGTGCCTGGCCCCTCGTGCAGTTGGTAAGTTCCCCACGCAGAGCCTCTGATGCCCCCCCACTTCACCCCTGTGTCCCTTGAGCATCTGGCTCTGCACTGGGATCCCGTAGGAGCTTTTAGAAATACCCACATGAAGGTATTTCACCTTGACTCCTGGGTGTGTGTTGCCCAGGTGATGGCACTGGGCAGGTATGGCCTGCAGCAGACAGGAACAAGGCTAGGCTGACCCTGTGGACGTTCCTCAAGCTACACAGGGAACCACTGCCCTAGCTGGGCGTTGGGGGATGATTCTCCTGTCTGGTTTGGGTAGGAGCTAAGTCCATTTTAACTCCACAGTGCCCCTCATTGACTGATGCTGCTGTGTCTACCGAGTAAAGGCATCGTAGTGTGACAAGCCAGCCCTTCCCTGCCCATCCAGGGCACCTCCAGACCCCACCACGTCCTGCCAGTGCCATGCCCTTGGCCTTGGAAAGGTGCCGTGCTCTTTTGCATCGTTGCACCTTTGCACAAAATGCTTCCATTTGCATGTGTCACAGACACCCCCACAACCCATGTGACCCTTCAAGAAGCCACCCCCGCCCCGCACATACTGTCTCCTGGGGAATGGTAGTTGTTCCTCACAGCAGGGACCTTTGTGTGTCCCCAGCTTTGTACACCTAGTAGGTAGGCAGGAACTATTGGGTAAATGGCCTGCAGGAGGCACTTGGGCCCAGCCCATGCAGGTAACAGACTTGGAAATGGGTGTGATGGTCCAGCGAAGCTGCTGTGGCCAGGCGGGATGAAGCCAGAAGGTTCGAGGTCACTGAAGCTGTGGGCTACCTGTTCATGGGGCCCTCAACCACAGCAATGAGTAAAGTAAAAGGGATAGAGGCATGGGACCCCCGGAAGGAAGATGTGTCGACCAGGACTGGGCGGGGGGAGGTCGGGAGAGTGATCATCTGGTTTGGGTTTAAAGCAGAGTGGCCTGGAGCCTGGCGACCCCGTCCAGTGTAAGCAGGATGGTTGGCCACCCTAGATAAGCCAAAAGCTGAGACAGTCGTGACTAATGTAGGGCGCCCAGAGGGAGGGACCCGTGGCCTTGAAGGCTGACTCCTAGCTCAGCCGGCCACTGGTGTGGTCTTGCAGCCCTTCCTCCCGGGCACCTGTGACAGGGAGGCTCCTGGAATGCTGGCAGAGGCTTGACCAGGCCAGGAGGGAAGTCCTCCAACCTCCCCAGGAGAGAGGCACCAGGCAGAACGTTTACCTTTGTGTGTTCGGGCCTTCGGGGCCCAGCACCGTGTTAGCCCCTCCAGGACAGATGGGCAGAAACCCACTGTGCCCGGAGTGTGCGGCTGCAGCAAGCCCCACACCAAGAGGCAGAGCCTGGCTTCGAGTCTGGCCCTGCCAGCGGCAGCCAAGAGGCTCTCCCCTCTCAGCCTCAGCTCTGTCCTCTAGGAACGAGTAATGCCTGTTCACGTCCCTTCCCGGGTGAGCATGAGGCCCAAATGGCCTAGTGTTTGTGACAGACTCCAGAGGTCTGAAGCAGTGATTCTCAGCCTTGACCACTTCCTGGAATTACTAGGGTTTAAAAACTGATGTGGGGTCTCACCAACAGAGGCTCTGGCTACTTGGTCTGGACTTCAGGACTTTTTTTTTTTTTTTTTTTTTTTGTACTAGGGGTTGAACCCAGGAGCAATCTACCTCTGAGCTACACCCCCAGCCCTTTTTGTTTTTTATTTGAAAACAAAATTTAGGGTCTCCCTAAGTTGCTGAGGCTGGCCTCAAACCCAAGTACTGGGATTACAGGCATGTTCCACCTGGTCAAAGGACTTTTTTAACTTTGCAAGGAGCCTTTTTTCCCTAAACGCCTTCCAGGTGTCAGGGGCTGTTGTTCCTATTTAGCTGGAGAGACGAACCCTGTTCACGAGAAATGACTGACTGGAGGACACACTACCCTGCAGTCTCCAAGGATGAGGGACGATGGTTCAGAACAGCTGTCACAGTGGGGACGTTGACTAGGAAGGGCTTTTCCAGAGAGTGAGGTGACAGGCTCCGGAAGGTTTGAAGAAGAGGAAGAGTGGGGGAGCTGGGAAGAAGGGGGCGTGGCGGGGGAGGTAATAAGCTGTAATCAGCTTTGGCTGCTAAAGGCAGAGAGGGAGAGCCGCTGGGAGGGCTGACACGCCACCATCTGCCCATCATCCAGAGCCCAGGGAAGACGTGGTTGCTGTTCAGAGGCCCAAGAAGCCGGAAATGGAGCTGAATCTTTGGTGGATGGTAACTCATCAGAGATGAGCACACGTGGGTTGTACAGAAGGGAAGCAATTTCACTCCCTGTTTCCTTTCCAACCTGGGCACTGGGCACCACTTGGGCAGAGGCTGCCCACGGCTCCACTCATCTCCTGGCACCTTTCTGCACCCTCTGCTAAGAGTTTCCTGTGCCCAGGGCATGTGCAGTCACCAAGGCAAGGCACCAAAGAGGGGGGACCTCTAGGGAGGGCAGAATAATCACCGCTGTCCAAGGACCTCTGCAGATTGTGGTGAATGTCAAAAGATAAGACCCTGGAGACCAAGCCCAGATCACTCCTGGGTGCTGTCCAAATTCCTGTTGCTATATGCCTAGACTGGGTGTGAATTCAGTGTCCATGGTGATGTCTTCCAGGAAACCATTTCTTTTTTCCCCCTGTAGCAGAGGGCAGCCTCTCATCTCTGTCTGGGGTCCCGAGAGGCCCTTAACAGGCAGCCTCAAGAGCTGAATTCCAGAATGGGAGCTGTGGCCACCTCCTCGAATAAGACACCTGGGGATACATGTGTTAAGGTCACCTGTTTGGAGCGAACTTTGCTTAATGATGGGGGGGGGCCTGGGATAGTCACTTAGGAAAAAAAAACATAGTTCACACCCAGTACTGTCCCCTTTTCACACAACAAGTCAATTTAATAATTACAAGAGATGTCAGAGCTGGACATGGTGGTGCACACTGGTAATCCCAGTACTTAGGCAAGCTGAGACATGAGGATCAAAGATTCGAGGCCAGCCTCAGCCACTTAGCAACACCCTCAGCAACTTAGTGAGAACTTGTTTCAAAATAAAAATAAATAAGCTGGGTGTGGTGGCACACACCCATAATCCCAGTACTTCAGAGTCTGAGACAGGAGGATCACAGGTTCGAGGCCAGCCTCTACAACTTAGTGAGACCCTGTTTCAAAATAAAACAGGGCTGGGGGCATAGCTCAGAGATAGAATGTCCCTGGGTTAAATCCCTAGCACCACAAAAATACATACATACATACATACATACATACATACATACATAAAAATAAAAAAGGCTGGGGCTATAGCTTCGAGGTAGAATGCCCCTGGGTTCAATCCCCAGTATAAAAAAAATAAATAAAAAGATGTCATGGAGTAGCAGTTAGGTGCCAGGCTAGTGGGGCAGATACTGGAGATTTGCGTGCAGAGGGTGAAGAGCTCATCAGAGGGGCGGGAGGGAGTGAGGAGGCTTCCTAGAGGGGGAGGCTGGAGGAGGATGGAGGAGGATGGAGGAGGCTGGAGGGCAGGACTGACCCATGGTTCTGGGGGTGGGGGCAGCTGGTTGATGGGATGGAGGAGCTCATTTCTCCATGGTCTGGGTTTGGGGTGGACTGTGCACAGAGTAGGGAGCATTAAAGTGAAGTGGGAGAGGGGGAGATGAAGGAAGGCTGGGAGGTCCTGGAGTGAATGCGATGGAGAAATCCTTAGGTATCATCCTGGAGCCAGAGGGAGTAATCCTGGTGGCTCATGCCCTGGATTCTGTGGACCCAGGATCCATGGCTCAGGAAGGAGAGCAGCCTCCTCTGTGGGGTAAAGGTGCACGAGTGTGCTGGGTTCTGTCCTAGGAGCACCCCGCGACCTGGACTCCCCCCACCCAGACCTCAGGAAGCTACCAAGTGGCCCAAGGCCTGGGGGCTGAGGCTGGTGCTGCCAAGTACCCCGACTCCCTGCAGCTCCTTGTCATGACATCTTCATGCTGGCAAGACCTAGTGGAGAAGTTGACAATCGGTGTGAGGAGTGGGCCAGCTCTGCTCTCCTGGGAGGGCCTGACCACCAGGGACCTTAGACATGATCTTTTGAAATACAACATGGTGTGAAGGGGGTGATGAGGTGGTGTTTGAGATGGGGTGGTGGGCATGAATCCTTCCTTCCTCCCTCTCCTTCCTTCCTCCCTCTCCTTCCTTCCTTCCTCCTTCTCCTTCCTTCCTTCTTTCCTTCCTTCCTTCCTTCCTTCCTTCCTCCCTCCCTCCCTCCCTCCCTCTTGTTCCTTCCTTCATTCCTTTCTTCCTTGTACTAGACATTGAACCCAGAGGAATTCTACCACTGAGCTACACCCCTAGTCCTTTTAATTTTTTATCTTGAAACGGGGTCTTGCTAAGTTGCTGAGGCTGCCTCAAACCTGCGATCCTCCTATCTCAGACTTCCAAGTACTAGGATTACAGGTGGGCACCACTGCGCCTGGCTCCAATATTTTTCAGTGTCTCTGAGAGCTCACAGGAGCTGGTGGCAAGCCCCTGAGTGACTAATCCTTCCTATCCCTGGCCCCAAGCAAGATTCTTGGCCCACAGCCCATGCTCTCTGATGCCCCTTGTAGGGTGGGGAGGAGGCCACTAGCTGAGGAGACTGCAGAGGAATGACAGGGCCAGGAGGGAGGGGATGAGAGGAGGGGAAAGGAAAGGAGGAGGAGGCAGAGAAAATGGAATTGTTAAGCGTGTGCTCAGTGCCAGAGCCCAAAGCCCATGCTACAAATTGCTTTTTCCTTCATGCTTGTCCAAGAGAAAGGCCCAATTAAAATAGCACCTATTGGAAATGGAAGAGTAACTGTGACAGGCAGCTCATTAGCCCCATCTCTGGGAGCAATCTGGGGGCCACTGTGAGCTTCAGGGACCTCCCTGTGTGGGCGCAGATGCCCTGAGCGCAGATGGCCACAAGCAGCAAAGGCCAACAGGAGGGGGGCTGTCCTGGCACCTTGCCTACCATGGACCCTGCTCAGTGGCCTGAGAAGGCTGGGACTGGTCTTGGGAGATTCTCTATGCTGTGATGGGGTTGCAGAGGACTGAGCCATGGGGCTGTCCAAATCCCAGGACAGAGAAACAGTGGGGATGGAAGGAGTCTTAAGGACCACCAAGCCTGGGGGGAGAGTGACTTGCAAAGGGTCACTTAGCCAGTTGCTGGCACATCTGGAATCAGAGTGGGGGTCATCTCCTCCCAATTCAGTGCTCCTGCTTTACTCTGCTGCCAGGGACATTCTCGTCCTGGGACATGCCATTCCATCCTGGCTGTAGTCTGTGTCCCTGACCCAGCTACAGCACCACAGCGTGGCACTGTATCAGATCCTGCCATGCACAGCCACTCAGGGGGGCAGGAGCCATGCCAAAGGTTTTCCTGGTTCGAAGGCATCTCCTGGGTCCCTTAGATATTGACAAAACTGGCATTTGCATTGCCAGGTTGCGGTGTCCTTAGGAGGAGGCAGACAGAGTGGACAGAGCCCACAGGATGGAACAGGGGGTTCCAGAGGTGCCTGCTGGCCGCCCACAGTGAAGCCCAGTGGTGGGTGGCATTCTCCCCACAATTACCCATTAGGTCGCGTCTCATCCACCCCGAGTCAGTTTCCATGACAACAGCAAGCTCCGTACCCATCAAGTTCATCCTTAAAGATTCCCACCCCAGCTGTCTGAGCCCAGGCTCCTCGCCCAGCTGCCGCACCAGCCCATGCCTCTAGATACCAGGTTTAGCAGTGAACTGTCAAGCTGCCAGAGAGAGCCTCCTGGGAAGCGCCTGGTAACTGACTAGCCCTTGAAAACGGCCACATAATCACTTCTTAATTGGATTAGGAATTTGCTCCCATGGGCTCTTTTGCTGTGTAGGAGCCACCTCCCTCCTCTCCTCTGGAGCTCAGCATTAGAGATCTTCCCTCATCCCACCTCCCAGGCCAAGAGAAAGCTAACCAGGGCTGCTTCTCCAAAGTCAGATAGGACCCAGGGAAAAGGAAGGCTCTGGGTTTTTTTTTTTTTTGCGGGGCGGGGGGGGGCAGGTAACTTCAGGAGAAAAAACAGCCCCAGGGGTGTGGGAACACTCAGGTCTCGTCTTCCCTCTCCCAGCCAGCCCTGTCCCCTGTCCCCTGCACACTGCTCTTCCCTCTGGGATCTTGCCTTCCTCTTCCTCCTCTCTAGACACCACCTCCTTCACAACCCAGCTCCAAATCCACTCCCACCAGGAAGTCTTCATTTCTAAGCCACTTTTCCCTGCATCCTCTCAGAGTGGCTATATTTGGTTCCTACAGCATAACTTGGTATATGTTGCGTCAGGGAGGGGGGAGATTCCTGAAGCTATTTATTTTCTGAAGCTATTTTTTGGTATGTTTTCTTTCTATGCTGGAAAATTTTTGTAGTGAGCATATGTTGTTTATCTGCCCGGCATCCCCTCCTTGGACGACAAGCTCTTCTCCCCTGCTGCTGGTAACACTATGTCTTTTTCCTGTGGAAAATCTATTCTGTGGGATTCAGCTGCGGCTGCCCCTTCCAACAAGGGTAAGCACCTGAAGCAGGTCTGGGCTACCAGAGGACTGGCCACTTGGTAGGCTGTAGTGGTTGGCTCAGGGATGACCACATGACCATGCAGAGCCAATCAGAACCTTCCCTGGTAGTCATATAGACTCTGCTGGTTCCCTGACCAATACCCCCTTCCCCCCACATCCCTGGTTCTCACTAAAACAGTTGGAGATGCTTGACTTTCCAGACTGTCTTGCAACTCTGGGTTGTTAGTCACTGAGTTCTTTAAGATTTGGGCAGAAGTTGCTGGGAGAGACATCTGGGAAAGGGTTTCAAAAGGAACAGAAGCAGCTGCCATGGCCACTTTAGTTATGATTCAAACTGATCACTGTCTCTGAGATCAAGACATACTAACCTGGAGGCTTTTATTGCAGCCATGTGGAGCAGCTGCCTGAGATTGAAGCCCACCTAGGGAGGCAGAAAGGAGAGAGAGAGAGAGAGAGAGAGAGAGAGAGAGAGAGAGAAAACAGTATTAGTTAAGCCCCTGCATTGAGTCATGCCTGATGCTTAGAACATCCCAATTTGGGGAGCTGATAAATCCTTTTCCTACCCAAGTAGGTTTCATTGGGTTTCTGTCTCTTTCCATGAAAGAGTCTTGAATGACAACCTTCACACAACCAAAACCATGTCTTTGACTCTACTGTTCCCTGTCCCCCTAAGCCACCCCACACAGTGAGATGCCAGATGCAGAGCTGACACACCATAAATATTAGTGCAAATGAGTTTGAGCTCCCCAAATTCTTATATCACCAAGAGTCAAACAAGAGCTTGAAAAGTCATGCTATCCAAACTAAACTCATTAGGGAACAAACCTATTAATTCTTAATGTCGGTTTCGGGCCAAGAACACCTCTAAAGTATCATGTGGCCTGGAAACACTTCTCCTCGTCACCAAACCAGGCCTTCAGTACTCACCCCTCCAGGACGCCTTCCAATCAGGTCTCAACTCCATCATCCATCCTCGCTACCCTCGTGACTACTCACTCTTGTCAACCCTCAACCAGCTGTCCTTGGTTCCATGTGTCATTCGGGCGTAGCTGTGTGCCTCATCTCTCCCATCCTACCCCCACCAGATGAATGAAGAGCTCTCTGGAACAGGGGCTGTGTCTCCACCATCAGACTAGGACCTGCCTGAGGACGGGAGCTCGAACTCTTCCATTAGATTGGGGATCCAGAAGCTGCCTCTCTTCATGTCAGACCAGGAACAGGACAATCTAGAATCATCTCTCCATGCCTCGTGGAGCCTCGTTGGCAAGACAATAAAATATGGAGTCCTAACTACAGCCCTGTAGAGATGGAGAACAGGAAAGAGGGTGATGGAGAGCAGTCGGCAGGAGGGGCCATGCTAACCTTCAGGGAACAACTGATCAGTAGCCTGGGTCCTGATCCATCAGGAAACGTTACTCAACAGCTCTTGCAATAGTCTAACTCAGGTCCTGTCCCCTCCTGGGTAGCAGGAATCCTATCCCGAAATGTGGCCAGGAAAAGCCATAAGAGCTTTTCATGTTTCTCTTGTTCTTTGACTATTGTGTAACAATGAATCCCTTTATTGGGAAGCTTGTCAAATTTGAGCAGACACACACGGAGGGGGCAGCCCTGTGTCTACTGTCTCTTGGCTCCTGTTGAATGAGAGTAGCCCGCATAGCTGACAGGCCAGAGGGAGAGGGTGCCACTGTTCTGCTCTTTCTTTCTTTCTTTCTTTCTTTTCCCTCCTTCCTTCCTTCTTTCCTTCCTTCCTTCCTTCCTTCCTTCCTTCCTTCCTTCTTTCCTCCCTCCCTCCCTCCCTCCCTCCCTCCCTCCTTTCTTTCTTTCTTTCTTTCTTTCTTTCTTTCTTTCTCTTTCTCTCATACTGGGGATTGAACCCAGGGGCATTCTACCTCCGAGCTACACCCCCAGCCCTATGTTTTTATTCTTTATTTTGAAACCGGGTCTCACTAAGTTGCGGAGGGCCTCACTAAGTGGCTGAGACTGGCCGCGAACCCGGATCCTCGGGTCTCAGCCTCCCAAGCTCTGGGATTACAGGCATGTGCCACCATGCCTGTTTGTCCTGCTCTTTTCAACATGTTGTCCTGTCTTTGTATCCCTTGCCCTTGTCCAAAGATTAAAGCCTTTTAAATAGCACCTACACATGAGCAGCCATGGAGGAAGGATGCTAATATAAGGTGTTGAAGAAGGCAATGTATTCCCAAAAGGGTCAGGGAGAGCCACGCGGGAAGGATAAAAAGCCTGGATGAAGGCTGCAGGCATGCGGTGGGCCAGGCTGCCCACCCGGAGTTGAGTCCGGAACTGCAGAGAGCAAAGGTGCAGAGGGGTAGCCAGGTGCCATGTGCACACCTGTAATCTCAGTACTTGGGAGGCTGAGACGAGAGGATCGCAGGTTCAAGATCAACCTAGTGAGACTCTCAGCAACCTAGTGAGACCCTGTTTAAAAACAAAAAAAATTAAAAAGGGTTGGGGGAGCCGGGCATGGTAACGCACGCTTGTAATCCCAGTACTTGGGAGGCTGAGACAGGAGGATCACAGGTTCGAGGCTAGCCTCAGCTACTTAGTGAGACCCTCTGCAACTTAGTGAGACCCTGTTTCAAAATAAAGAATAAAAAATAGGACTGGGGGATGTAGCTCAGAGGTAGAATGCCCCTGGGTTCAATCCCCAGTACCACACAAAAAAAGGGGGGCTGAGGGGTGTATCTCGGAGGTAAAAATGCCCCAGGATTCAGTCCTTAGTAGAAAAGGTGCAGAGGGCTGAGGCGCAGAGGACACAGAGGCAGGTTTGCTTGCAGGGGAGGAGGGAACTGAAGGAAGCCTTTGAGTGCAGGTTGAGTCTTCATTTGGTAGAAAACTCGATGGGGAGATGGGCCAGGTCCTGGACAGGAGAGAGACATGATAAAAATAGTGCTAATGATCCAGACATCTGCATGTGGGAGGATGAGCACTCAGGGGAGGGGAGGCGAGGCGCGCACCCTGGATGCTGCCTCAGGGATCAGGAATGGGGTGCACGCTGTGCTTATGCAAGTGGGATCTGATTGTGCAACTCCTCAACTTTTAGACAAGGCTTTGTCTTTTAAAGAAAGGTGGTGGGAGTGCCGGCTCAGTCCCCTCAAGGGGCTGATGGCCCTAGGAGTCAGCTGCTTCTTGGAGCTCGGTTGCTGCCAAATATCATCAGCTGAGGGCCATCCCCCCCCTCCAATAAGCCATGGAGAGCAGGGTCCTCAGCTGCTCAGCACTTTCTTTCCATCGGGAGTGACCGGCCCCGGAGCCTCAGAGCAGACAGGAGCAGGGAGCAGGCTTGGGCTCAGCTGAACCAAGTAGGAGGGCAAGGGAGAGAAATGAAGAGTTGTCAGCCTCCACATTTTCTGGGCATCCATATCCCACACCAAATAAGGAGAAAGATGGGGATGCATTTGCACAATAACTTGAGACAGAATCTCCATAGCAACAATTACCCAAAAATCCACTCCTGACAGTCGCAACAGCAGGAGCTAGCGAAGAAGACCGGGGGTGGGAGAAGTGCGTGGGGGCTCAGAGAATGGCTTCCTTTTATTCTTAAACTGAAAGAAGTGCTAATGGCAGGAACCAAAGCATCTCAGAGCCAAGAGCCACTGGCAGCGGGATCTGATAGGAGCCTTAAAGACAAGCGATTCAAGCCGGGAGCAGTGGCGCATGTCTGTAATCCCAGTACTTGGGAGGCTGAGACAGGAGGATCACAGATTTAAGGCCAGCCTCAGCAACTTAGCGAGGCCCTCAGCAACTTAGTGAGACCCTGTTTCAAAAGAAAAATTAAAATAGGTCTGGGGGTGTAGCTCAGAGGTAGAATGCCCCTGTCTTCAATCACCAGTACCACAAAATAAATAAAATGAGTTATTCAGTTGGGTGTGGTGGCACATGCCTGTAATCCCAGTATTTGGGAGGCTGAGACAGGAGGACTCCAGGTTCAAAGCCAGCCTCAGCAACTTAGTGAGGCCCTCCACAACTTAGCGAGACCCTGTTTCAAAATAAAATAGAGCTGAGGGTGTAGCTCAGAGGTAGAACCCTCTTGGGTTCAATCCCCAGTACCACAAAAATAAATAAATAAAATAAAATGAGTTAGCTGGGCATGGTGGTGCACACTTGTAATCCCAGTTCTTGGGAGACTGAGACAAGAGGATCACAGGTTCGTGGCCAGCCTCAGCTACTTAGTGAGGCCCTCCATAACTTAGTGAGACCCTGTTTCAAAATAAAGAATAAAAAATGGGCTGGGGGTGTAGCTCAGAGGTAGAATGCCCCTGGGTTCAATCCCCAATACTGCAAAAAAAAAAAAGGTAAAATAAAATGAGTGATTTGAGCCTGGGTGCAGGACCCTCCAGGGGGATGTGCTACTCAGGCATGCAGGGTAGGCCATCAGAGTGTCACCCCTCTCACCACCCACTTGGTGGACAAGACTTCTCCCTGGCCTGTAGAGGTCTTGGGTGGACTGAGGAATGGACCCAACCTCCAGGGAAGTCAAAGGCTGTGGGGAGTTTTGAGTCTGCCCAAAGACTGAGTGCGGCCCATAAAAGGCTCACCCATGACACGGGTCAGGAGAACTGAACTCCAGCCTACTGTGCCCCACCTCCCAAACTTGTCCTATGACCCGTTTCCCCAGAGTAAAATGGATAACCTACTTTCAAGAACTCTTACCAGGCCAAGTAAAGAGCGTGAGATGGGAAATGCTTTCACTACAGTCCAATGCAGTACTTGGGAGGCTGAAACAGAAGGCTCACAGATTCAAGGCCAGCCTCAGCAACTTAGTGAGGCCCTCAGCAACTTACTGAGACCCTGTTTCAAAATAAAAAAATATGCTGAGCGTGGTGGCACACGCTTGTAATCCCAGTAATTGGGAGGCTGTGACAGGAGGATCACAGGTTTGCAGCCAGCCTCCGTAACTTAGTGAGACCCTGTCTCAAAATAAGGAATAAAATAGGGCAGGGGGTATAGCTCAGAGGTAGAATGCCCCTGGGTTCACTCCCAAGTACCATAACAACAACAAAAAATAGGGATGGGAGGTATAGCTCAAAGGTGGAATGTCCCTGGGTTCAATCCCTAGGACTGCAAAACAAAAACAAAAACAAAAAACCAGGGAAGCCCAACGCAAAGATAAGAGGCGTCCGTGTGTGGCCACACCGAGCAGCTGAACAAAATAAGCCACATCCAGGGCTTTCCTCAACAGGCAGGGACATGTCCTAGGTTGGAGGAGAACCTGTGTAAGGAATGCAGTGGGCACCTGGAGTGCCGCCAGAGACGTACCAGGGACGGGGGCGTGTGGGGTGGGGGTGGCTGAGCAGCAGAAGCGTCATCTGCTTCCCACCAGCAGACAGATGGAGACGCTGGCAGAGTACGCTCAGAGGCAGGCTGCAAAGTGTGTAGCATCCAATTTTTATTATTTTTTTAAAGGAAGTTTGGCTTAAAAAGGAAACCCATTCTGCTTTCTTCTTGGAGAAACCCAGATCCAACCCTCTGCACCCCACCCCACCCCCACTTTTCAGGTTTTCTCCTTGTCTGGGGCTAGGGGCCACCGGCTACGCTTCAGATCCCGGAGCTCAAGTTGCAGTCCTGTCTCTAGGGAAAGGAGAGGGTTTTCATCTTAATTTCAGGAATCAAGAAAAAAGACAGTTTGACTCTCTCTTTAGAACAAAGGAAAAGGCTCTGCTGGGTCTCGCCTGCACTCCGAAGCCCGGGTGTTTTGGAGAAAAAAAAGCAACTCTCCAGAGCTTATGAATATTCTAAGTGTTTTAGCCACGTGATTGTCCCGCACTGAGGTAGAGGACAACCAAGACTTTTCATACCGTCTCCTTGGGAGAGTGATATGAGGAGCAGGAGTTGCTGTGGAGGGATTAGCTGGAGCCTTTCTTGAGCACTTTTCCTGTTCCGGGGTCTCTCCTTTGCCATTCCACCCTTGACCCCCAAATGTATCCCTCTTCCCATTTTGTGTCCCTAAACATAGAGAAGCTTTGCATCCCTAGAGGTCCTCTGTGGCCATCTTTCCACCCCCAGAGCTGACTTTCTTCCCTCTCCTTCTGGACTAAGCAGGAAGAGGCAGATGCAAGAGAGGCCATCTGAGGGAGGCTGACTGCGCCCTCTGCAGGACCGCCAGGGTGGTTCAGGTCTGGTCCTCAGCAGTAGGGTCCAAAAACCTGGTTGGCCCAGAACTCCCCAAAGCAGGTTGCTGAGTCTGACCTTGAATCTGTGATCCTCCTACCTCAGCCTCCCCAAGTAGTGGGATTACAGGTGTGTGCCACCATGCCCGGCAGTGGGTAGCCCCTCAGGACTAACCCTTGCTACCAAACTCAGTGATGGGCAACTGGAATGCCACTTCCTAAATCATATGTCCACCAAAAGACTGCATTCCAAATGCATCCAAAGAACTCTCAATGCTCTGTTTTGCTTAATAGTTCAGGTCGACAAGTAAAAATGAAATCAGCCCCACATGAACAAAAGTATAAGACAGTTTAATAGCTGATAGAGAAAATAATTAAGACACAAGAAAACAATAGTTTGATAGAGAAAATAATTAAGACACAAGAAAACTCCACTTCAATATACAGAAGCAACCAAGGTTACAGAGGCATGCAAAATCACAAGAGAAAGCTGTAACATCACCAGACCCGGAAGGGCCTCAGCATCCAGAAGCCCCAAGGTCCTGTCGGCGGCCCTGCTGGAGTCCTGGTGGGAACAGATTGATCCTGGGCAGTGTGCTCACTCCACGGTGAGACCTCAGAGAGGTGCCTGGGGTCTCCTCCTTTTATAAGGACAGCTGCCTGAACTTTGTGTGAACCAACTGAGACAAGCCTTTTGGCAGTCGGCCCCAGTTGTCCAGCCTTGGGCTGGTGGTCAAATGTCCCATCAAACCAACTTTCCTCTGGTCTCTTAAGGTACGGCAAGCCGGGCATGGTGGTGCACACTTGCCATCCTAGTACTTGGGAGGCTGAGACTGGAGGATCTGGGTTCGCGGCCAGCCTCAGCTACTTAGTGAGGCTCTCTGCAACTTAGTGAGACCCTGTTTCAAAATAAAGAATAAAAAATAGGGCTGGGGGTGTAGCCCGGAGGTAGAATGCCCCTGGGTTCAATCCTCAGTATTGCCAAAAAAAAAAAAAAGGTACGGCAAACAAGTTGATGTATTAAGTGATATACACACACAAAAAAACAATACATTAAGGCAGCAAAATAATCAGTATACCTGGTAGCAAAGTAATTGGTACATCTTGTAGCAAGAGGGCATAATGACCTCCCCATCACTAAAAGCAAGCTGAGAAAAACAAGGTTAAAAATTTAAGAATTTAAGGGAAGCCAAGCATGATGGTGCTCGCTTGTAATCCCTGTACTTGGGAGGCTGAGACAGGAGGATCACAGGTTCACAGCTAGCCTCAGAAACTTAGTGAGGCCCTCTGAAACTTAGCAAGACCCTGTCTCAAAATAAAAAATAAAAATAGGGCTGGCAGGTCCCCAGTACCACACACACACACACACACACACACACAAAAAGAAGTTTAAGGGAAGCCAGGTGTGGTGGCATATACGTGTAATCCCAGTACTTGGGAGGCTGAGACAGAGGGTCACAGTTTCAAGGCCAGCTTCAGCAACATAGCAAGGACCTATTTCAAAATGAAAAAAAGAACTGGACATATAGTTCAGAGGTAGAGAGCCCCTGGGTTCAATCCCCAGTTTAAAAAAAAAAGCCGGGTGTGGTGGTGCATGCTTGTAATCCTAGTAGTTGGGAGGCTGAGAAAGGAAGATCGCAGGTTTGCAGCCAGTCTCAGCAACTTAGTGAGACCCTGCTTCAAAATAAAAAGTAAAATAGGGCTGGGGGTGTAGCTTGGAGGTAGAATGTCCCTGGGTTCAATCCCTAGTACTGCAAAAAAAATTCATCACCAAAGAAGATATAAAGATAGCAAATAAGTACAAGAAAAGAAGCTCAACATGATAATTCATTAGGAAAATACATCTTCGGACCACAATGAGATAGCATTACACACATACTAGAATGGCACACATATAAAGCAAAAAAAAAAACACAAGACAGCGCAATAGCAAGTGCCGATGAGGATGCGAAGCAACCAGAACACTCGTACGCTGCCGGTGAGAATGCAAAGCGCAAGAGCCACTGTGGAAGACAGCTCGGCAGCTCCTCAGACGGTGAAGCATAAACTTCCTATACGACCCAGCCATCTTACTTCTAGGTATTTACCCAAGAGAAATGAAAACTTTTGTTCACACACGTTCATACAAAAACCATACATGAATATTTATATTGACTTTATTTATAGTCACCCCAAACTGGGTACAACCCAAATATCCTTCAACTCGAGAGAGGTAAAAATAAAAAAATTTAAATTTAAAAACCTGTGATTACAGCCGGGTGTGTGTGGTGGCATGCACCAATAATCCCAGCACTAGAGAGGCTGAGGCAGGAGGATCCCTTGAGCCCAGGAGTTTGAGACCAGCCAACATAGCGAGACTCCATCTCAAAGAAAAAGAAAAGAAAAAAAAAACAAAACAAGAGCCTGTGGTACATCTATCCAATGGAATATTACTATACAGAAATAAAAAGGAATGAACTACTAAGACATGAAACAATACTGGTTGCATCATGCTAAGTGCCAGAAGCCAGAATGAAAAGCGCCTTGTTGCATTCCATTTATTTGACATTCGGGAAAGGAAAACCACAGGGACAGAGAAGGGACCAGTGGTCATCAGGGGTTAAGGGAAAAAGAAGGTCTGACCATCACACAGCACGAAGGGGTCTTCTGGGTGCAGAACTGGTCTGCATCTTGTGCTGGTGATTTCACAACTCTAAGCATTTGTCAAAATTCGTAGAACTATACAATCCAAAAGCAAATTTTACTGTAAATTTAAAATGAAAACAAAAAGATTTATAATGACTACTTTGGAGACAGTTTAAAAACAAGGGGGGAATAAACTTTTAGACAAAAATAACTTGGTAGATGAGAGAGGTCATCAGAATTTAAATTTTTTTTTTTTTTTTTTTTTTTTGCGGTACCGGGGATTGAACGCAGGGGCGTTCTACCTCCGCGCTACGCCCCCGGCCCTATTTTTATGCTTTATTTTGAAACCGGGTCTCACGAAATTGCGGAGGGCCTCACTAAGGGGGGAGAGAGAGAGAGAGAGAGAGAGAGAGAGAGAGAGAGACAGGGAGAAAGAGAGAGAG
>PVJS01013502.1:0-41965 GCA_004027185.1 Glis glis | reverse complement strand
GTGAAAAAAGAGGAGGAGGAGGAGGAGGAGGAGGAGGAAGAGGAGGAGGAGGAGGAGGAGAAAAATTCAAAATGGCAGTCAAAATCATGCTCATGACCAGAGCTATCCTTCCCCTTTGGTCAGAAGGCAAACTCATGCTAAGAAAGTCAGGTTGTCCCTACCCACAGTCTCCACCATTCTAACCAAAAAGAGTGAAAAGCACAGAGAATTTACATTGCTTTATTTAGAAATGTAAGAGTATCCTATGAATAAAAAGAAAAGGGTCTTTGTTTTATAATAGTTTAACAGCCAACAGCAGGTCCTGACTCTTCTCCCATAAAATGAGTATTCTAAGAGTACCTACTTCATAGAGTGGTCAATAGAATTGAAATAATCCAGATAAAGAATTAAGATGGTGACAAACGTTAGCTGCCCTTGATTTTGTTGCTCCTATTCTTGAACTGCTAAAATTTAAGAATCATGCAGTGGCATATACCTATAATTCCAGTACTTGTGAGGCTGAGACAGGAGGATCACAGGTTCGAGGCCAGTGAGCAGTAATTTAGCGAGAAGAATAGAAAAGTTTGGGGTGAAAAAAGAAAGAGAAGAAGGAAGGAAAAATTAGGGAAATGGGCATCTTTATCAAATGTTTCACTCTTTGGGTTGGAAATCTTATTTGAATATCTAAACATCCCCTTCTTCCCATTGCATCTGGGGCTTAATCAAACACAGCGTGCACATTTTTGGCACACCTGATAGAAACCCCTGCCCTGGCATTCTGTCATTCTAGGAGTCTGAGTAGAAGAAAAGCAGAAAGCTCAAGGCGGGGGGTGGGGGGAATGGAGAGTGAGGATTGGAAGAGGAGTGACTGATGAGAAAATGGAATTGGTCCAGAAGACACATTAAAAAACAAAAACAAAAATAAGAGGGAAGTGTAGACAGCTCTTTAAGAGGCTCAGGCGCCCTGTGAGAAACCTTCAAAGGCAAGAAGAATGAGCTAACCTTCAGTCCCTTTGAAGTGCTTATAGGAACGGTGGAATCCCTTGACCCACTCCTCCTCCAAATCCTGCCGAGTTAAGGACCCCGCCACACACTTTCTACAGTGTGTACCTGAAAAGCCAAGTGCCCTGGCTTTGCAGGGAATTTCTCTCACCATTTACTAAGGAATGCCTGGAATATTCAGGCCGAGAAGTATTTCTTAATTTCCTGTGCAATCTGAAGGCATTATCCAAGGGTTATTTTTGTTTTGTTTTATTCAGAAGTGGGGTTGCTGGAGCATTCCTCTTGGACATGTTCAGATTTGAATTAATTAGAATTCCTGTACAGTTTTCTTCGGTTATAATTATAGCTTAATTTGATTGCTTAATAGCTCTGGTTTTCGTAATGTTTAGCACCTGTTGTAAATTGCACAAGATAAATCACCTTCTACCTTCCACCGTGTTTATGCCTAACTTTTGCCTTTTCCCTTTCAGCTGGTGGGCTGGCGACAACAGCCACACGCCTTGCTCACGCCTGCCCTTTCCACCAAAGAACTCTCTTTTGCAAGGCTATTTAACCAGAGAAGAAGTGACTTTTACTTAAATGCCTCCTTAAGACTGTTAGATTTTTTTTAAGGGGAAAAAATTGAGAAGAAAAAAAGAGTATTTCAGATGCTATAAACTCTGAGGGACTGACCTCTGGTATTATGCAGACTTCCACTTAAGGGTCACCTTTTTGATGCACTGGGTGTACCGAGGTGTGTTGCTTCTTTTTTTCTCCCATCTTTTCCTTTCTAGGATTATTAGACAGCAGTGGAAGCCCGGCATCATTAATTGATTTCTCCCATGCATTGTGCTATGATACAATTTTTCAAGGCTGTGCATAATTGTGTTCTCTGTGCCAGCGTTCTGTGTTCTGTCCTTGTCATATTGTCATTGAAGGCTGTTTCCACCCTCTGTAATTGGAGATGTTCTACTTTTGGACAAAGGTGTGGGGGCAGCTCAGGGGAACAGCGCTGACATTTACTTCATCAATTTATTTTTATTGTTCCTACATTTATTGCAGCTATAACAGCCCTTTAATAGTTATATCTCCTCCCTGTAGGGTATTCTGGTATTTGAAATTTTTTTAACTCATTTGTTCTCATAGATAACAGTAAAGTGCATTTCAGGATAACCTTTAGGTTTCAATCTCCTCTCTTCTTTTGGCTCTGAGGCAGTCTTCGCTTTAAACTTTTACTGCATTGCCAGTCTAAAGGCCAGAGCGCCAAGTTCATTCTACCACTGGAGTAACCACAAATTAGTGGTCCTGAAAATTTCAGGGAGGTTAGTCCTAAACCAAGAGTACAGCTATTACCGTAATTCAAAACTGGTCATCCTTTTAATGGGGCGTGGGGGGGGGGAGGTGGGCGGGAAGGGGAGAAAGTGAGGGGCAACCAGAGAATCTGGTAACTACTAACTGGGTCTCACATTACCATCCTGGTCAAATAAGGGCTGTAATTAAATCTTTATGACTGATGGATGAGCATCAGACTGGACTAATTCTATGGCTCTGCCCTTCAAGGCCAAAAAGACACACAATACAATGAAGAGGCAATGCACTTGGACTCGCTGTCTTTATTAAGTGCTATGACCCACTCCCAGCCTCCAGGCCCAGGTCACCTCCCTTAAAAAAAGATTATAACCTTGATCTGAGCATGGTGGCACATGCTTGTAATCTCAGTGACTTGGGAGGCTGAGACAGGAGGATCTCAGGTTCAAGGCCAGCCTCAGCAACTCTGCAGTACTGCAAAAGAAGAAAAAAAATGCTGCTTTCCTCTGAACAGTCTCTAGGCACATTTCAAATGGAAGTTCACTTTTATTTCTATCTCCCAGTTTCTCCATAGAATCCTTATCATACCTTCTCTTCTCAGCAGCATCAGAATCTACCAGAAATGACTGCCTGCATCTCATCAGAGAGAGCCAAACACCTTGTACGCTATTATAGCATCAAATAACCAAGCAAGAAAAGTGACTCTGAAACCCATACTAACTCTAGCACCAGGTGTCTTTCCCCCATGAGCATCAAACCTGTGGAACAGCATTACTCATTCACCCCCCTTGCCACCATATATAAAAAGTAAGGTTATTTCAAACCAAATAAACCCTCAAGTAGCATGGGTGGGATAAGTTACCCATAGACCCAGAAAGAGATGGAGTGATCAAGCCAGGTGCTCCTGGTCTTGCTCCCAATGCCCCTATTCTCTCTCAATGGTAGTGAAGGGGATCCAGGCCTAGGACATCCTGTCGAAGTTTCTAGAGCCAGAGGGAACTTCACATTGGTGGCTTGTTTCTGTAGGAGGCTCTGCCAGATGGTAGCCATTGTCTCCACTATTCCATTCACCCTATCTTGTATCCTTTCCACTGTTCCATCCCATTACCACTTCCACTGCGAAAGGATACTCTTCAGAAGACTGTCTTCTACTGCAGTGTTGGTAGAGCAACTAAAATCTTAGCAAAGAAACATATGAGATGAAGAGAGACACCAAAGCCAGGCGTGGGGGCGCACACCTGTAATCCCTGTACTTGGGAGGTTGAGACAGGAGGATCACAGATTTGAGGCCAGACTCAGCAACTTAGTGAGACCCTGTTTCCAAATTAAAGATAAAAAGGGCTGGGGGTGTAGCTCAGAGGTAGAATGCCCATGGGTTCAATCCCCAGAACCAAAGAGACAGAGAGAGAGAGAGAGAGACAGAGAGAGAGAGAGAGAGAGAGAGAGAGAGAGAGAGAGAGAATCAACTGCACAAAGCAAGAAGGGGAAACATCACAGACGGTCTCTACCCTGGAATCCCACTTGGGCAGGGAAGCTGTACTAGTGAGCTGTTCCTGGCCTCTGCCTCCCAACAGGACTATACAGAAACCACCCCAAAATGAAGCTGCCAAGTTTCTGATGAGGGTAGGATATGTGGAGGCTCAGTCAGGATTTTTTTAAATTATTGTTATTCCGGTTGGACTTTATCCCTAAAGAGTTACAGAAAGATACCACCAGCAAGGCATTAATCCGGACAAAAATATTTTAGTATTTCCCCACCTGGCTCAGATCTCCAGGTTTTACTTATTCAAGTTCCTGACTCATTCTCTCATCTTTGAAGACTTACCAAGGAGAGCCAGGATGGCTTTCACAGCCTTGTCCCTGGGGGCTTTGGAGAATATTCCTGCTCCCCTGGTAGGGCCAGAGGAGGCTGATCCTAACTTCTCTGCCCCAAACAAGAATTATTCTGCACTAGTCATCCTCTGCGTCATGGGTGTCATTTAGAGTCACTACCCAGCTGCAGGTTTCAGTATGCACAGGCAACTATTTTCAAGGGTTGAGATTAGAATTGCTCCAATCTAAATGACTACCACTGCGGAAAGTTAATTTCAGACAACTTTACTTTTAAATATGCATTTGCATCTCCATTATCTCCATTAATCAAGTCAAGATGCAGGATACAAGCCCCAATTAATGTGAGGTAAATTGGACACCCAGGACATTCTAAAAAGAAAGAAGACCTTCCAGAGGGGAAGGGTGGCTTTGAACTCAGGGAAGAGCCTTAAAGGTCAAGTGGGCACCAGGTAGCCTCCTGGGCAAAGACCAAAGATGGCATGGAAGAGAACCAGGACCACAGGGAAGGAGCTCTGCACCATGCCTTCAGATCTGTAATTGTGATGGCAGCTCTGGAGCAGAGCAAGTGCAGGCAGAGGGGAAGCCACCTTAAACAGTAGGAAAGGAGAAAGGTCTGCAAATAGGAGGCCTCATTGCATCACTATCTAGCCAGCTATGGGACAGTCCTTAGTAAGAACATGCAAAAGAAGGATAGTGTCCACTGCTGAAGGACCTTCCATGTCAATCCCACACTTCCTTCAATGGTATGCCAGGAGAGCTGGAGTCGATGGGTAATAAAGTAGCAGGTACACAGGGCAAAGTTACCTTTATGCCCCACTTCCTGGTGCACATCACTGTTGGTCCATGCAGGGCCTCCTCACCTAATCTCTTCACTTTCCCCTTCATTGTTCCTCTTCACTCCACCCCTACCCACTGCCACAGGCACCTGTTACCTTTCAACCTTCATCTTGTACCTGTGGACTCTCTGGGGTCAGTTCAGGAGTGATGCCATATTCATCCATCCTTTGGTTCTTCAGATGGACTCTAAGCTCTTTTCGGTTTTTGTTTTTTTGTTTTTTTGTTTTTTTGTTTTTTTTTTTTTTTGGCCTGACTTAACAGAGAGTCTTGCAGAGATCCGGGACTTCCTGTATGTTGATCTGACAAAGAAAATAGAGTGGTAGATGTCAAGGACTATTTCAAAGCACATACATGACTCTGCACATGAAATCTGTGCATGGGGCTCTCTGGATTTGTAGAAGAAACAACTACACCCGGACATAGTAATGCTGTTAAGATATTTTCTGAAATTCATCACTGTAGATATTGTTAATGTTGTGTTGACATCAATAATTTTTTGAATTTTAAGATTTATCTTAAAGAGAATATATGCATATTATGGACACAACTAAAAGAGTTCACAAGGGCATTACATAAAAGCACCCATCTTCTCTCAATAGTGCCCCAACAGTCTCATTCTCATAAGTAAATACTGTTAACTCTTGAACCTTCTTCCAAAGCTATACTATACACATGCAAGAAATATATTGCATACAAATATTTTTATGCAAGAGAGATATGTTATAAAATTATTATACCATATGTTATAAATTATAATATAAATATACTATATATTGTAAAATATGTGTGTATATATACTGTTTTACTACTTGTTTCTCTTAACAATATACTTTGAACACATTTTATAAAAATATAGAAAGACCTATGTCATTCTTTTTAGAAGCTGTACAGGATTCCAATGTACCATTAAGTATTCAATTATTCCCCACCTAATGGACATTTAGGTTGTTTCTAATTTTTTGCTATTATAAACATGTTGGAGTAAACCTTCATTGTATGTGTGTGGAGGTATATGCACACATATACACACAAGTGTATGTAAAATAAATTATTAGAAGTGGCATTTATAGGTTAACAGGAAGGTCCATTTTGAATCTGGATAGTTATTATCAAACTGAGTTTTAAAAAAATAGTACCAATTTACATGTCCACCAACACTGAGGGTATTTTACCTAACACCTTGGTAAGACTATCCTTTAGGAGACTCTTCAAACTTTGGCAATTAGAGAAATGGAAATGATCCATGCTTTAATCTACTTTTTAAAACGACAAATAATTTCTTGTATGTTTGTTGTCAACTTATAATTATTTTCTTTGAAATATTTATTCATGAGCTTTACCTCTTATTGGTGTATTTGTCCCTTTATTGATTGATTTACTGATTCCTCTTTGAATATTAAGGAAATATGTTACAAAAATTTTCCCAAACTTTTTTCCACTTTGTTTATGGTCCTTTTGCTATATAGAATGAGCTAACCATGGTGTATTTCCTACTTTTATGATATTCTGCCATATGGAAGTTTCAGATTTGATGTTATTGAACAAGTCGGTTTTCTCTTATAGCTCCCTGGGTTTTGTGTAATGCTTAGAAATGTTATTAAGTATTATTAAAATTTGCATTCACTTTTTTGTGATTATACTTTATGGTTTACTTTTCTTTTTATATTTAGGATTCCAGAATTATTTATCTTTCCCAATGACTTGCTAGTTGTCTCAACGCTATTGAATAAAATATCAATTACTCATGAATTTGCAATGCCACCTTTATAACATAGCAAATTTCCATATATTATATATATGGCTGTATTTCTTGACTTTTTATTTTGTTCCATCGATTTCTCTGTTTTTCTAAACCAGTATCATCCTGTTTTATTTACTACAGCTTTACAATATAGTCTTGGACTGGTAGAGTGCTTTTGAAAAAATAAATGTAAGCCGGACATGGTGGCGCACACTTGTAATCCCAGTACTTTGGGAGGTGGAGACCGGAGGATCTGGGTTCGCGGCCAGCCTCATCTCTCTCTCTCCCTGTCTCTCTCTCCATGTAGCGCGGAGGTAGAATGCCCCCGCGTTCAATCCCCAGTACCTCCAAAAAAAAAAAGAAATGTAATTTATGAAAAGCACAAAACTGTCAGGACTTTATCCTAGACTAGAGATTTTTCCTTTCATGAAGAATATTTATACAAAGAGTTTGAGTTTATTAAAAAACAAAACATAATGTGAAGTCTATCAATGAAAAACATTTAATAAGACTCCCCATGTTAGTAACTGGGAGCATGAACAGAAAAAGATATGGCAGAGACCATAACCTCAAGGAATTACTTAGATAAGAGGGTACCAGACAAAAAATACCATGGCAGTTGGAAGGAAAGTCAGTGTGCATTTGAGGGACTGGGGAAGGCTTCTCAGGGCGGTGATGGTGACGGAGGGACATAAATACCACTCACAGAGCCCTTGAACTGTCGTGAGTGAGAAGGGTCCTTTCCCTTACAGGCTACATATTCATTTCTAATAAGAAAAACTGGCATTAATGAGAGCTGTTTACCAAGTACTCCTCTAAGTTTATTGCATGAGTAAACTCAAACTTATACCAATCCTAGTACTACTTCTTCTCATGAGGTCTATTTTTTCTTTTGAGGTAACCATGAATTGAACCCAGGAGCACCCTACCTCCGAGCTACGCCCCCAGACCTTTTTTTTTTTTTTAAATTTTGAAACAAGGTCTTGCTAAGTTGCTGGGGCTGACCTCAAACCTACAATCCTCTTGTCTCGGCCTCCCAAGTACTGGGATTACATGTGTGCACCACCACTCCTGGTTCGCATTAGGCCTATTTGTAGGGATGAATAAACTGAGTTATTTGCCCACTACTACATGGCCAGGCAGAATCTGAACAGAGGCTGTCTCCAGAATGCTCATCTTTAATTATTCCACTTCACTGTCTCCAAAACCAGAGAAAAACTTGACCCAGCACCTCTCCTCGGCCTAAAGCATTCCCCCAGATGATAAAACCATTAAGGGTGACAGGCTGCCCTGCCGGATGTCCCCGTGTTCAGGTTGCAGATGCAGAAGTTTAATGGAGAGCCGGGCTTCCGGAAGGGCTGGAGGCACCTGGACGGCGGCCTCCTGGCCAGAGTTTGCAGCCGATTCCCCTCGGCGCTCACAGCCCTGCTCCCGCGGGGGAGGCCAACAGTTCATGCTCCTGCACACTCCTCGGGGCCTCCGGTGCAGTCTGGTCACCTGGGTGACCCCTGCCCACCTGGGACCAGGGTGGCCTCTGTCTGACCTCATCCCAGGCTGACAGCTGGCGTCGCCCGCGCCCAGACAGCCGGCCCTCCAGGCCCTACAGAGTATTGTCTCTACAGACGGAAGGGAGAGCCAGCGGGCCGCTCCTGTTCAGCCGTGGCCTGGGGGGGGGGGTCGCTCCCCAGAATTAAGGAGATAGGAGGAGACAAATGCCAGCTGCAAGTAGATCTGACTTTAAGAGAAAAGCAGCCGTGGCCTCCCCAAGTCCAGTGCCAGGGATTGCTGGAGACAAAGGCCCTCTGGCAGCAGGGTCAGGCCGGAGCACAAAGCCCCATTGTTGGGCTCCACCAGCGGTTTTCCAACTTTTCTTTTTAAGCCACAGAACCGTTTATAACCCCTTAGCCATGCCCTCAACGTCTGGAAGGGCTTTCAGGTGGAGCCTGTCCCCAGGAAGGAAACAATGGCACTCAGCGTCCATTGCAGGCAGACTCCTGCATTGAGACAACAGAGCAAAATGTCAGTTTTCCCATCGAGTGGCCTTTCATTCCTTACAGAGGCTGTCTCCAGCGGGTGTCTGAAGTCCCTTCCCTGTGATCCCCCTCCCTCATCTCCCTGCTCCCTAGGAGTTTATGAAACCTGGCCAGGCCAGGATGAGCCTTTCTCCTGGCTCCGTTCTGGAAGGGCAAGGCTGGGCCCTGCCCCTCATGGTCTCCCAGATTCTCCACAGCCATGTAATCCACCTTGTCCTCAGGTTGACAGGCCATTGCAGTGCCACCACGGGGCATAGCACAGTGGGTCTCTGCCCCCTACCACTCTCTCCCCAGTAGAAGGAAGAATGGAAAAGAAAGACAGAGATGGGGATGGAAATTCTGACCTGACCAGTCATTTTTCCATGGAATATCAGTTGCAGGGAAAGCAGAGACTGTAACACCACTCTGGTCCAAGCAGGGGCAGGCTTCTGCCCTCTCAGCCTGTCCCCTCCTGGGATCCAGCAATGCCACCTCACAGAAACCAGCCTGGAGTCCAGATTCATGTTGGGAATTAATCCAAACTTGCAGCCCAGAGTCTGCCCACTGGACCAGAATACAAGATCAAACAAAGATTCTTTACATTTTGGGAGTCACAAATGCTTTTGAGAATCAAAGTAAAAACCTCTTTCACACAACATTTTGCCTCCAGTTTCTTTTTCCCCATCCCCTCCTTTTTTTTTTTTTTTCCAGTACTGGGATTGAACCCAGGGGTTTCCTTCCACTGAGTACATCCCCATCCACTTTTATTTTATTTTGAAACAGGGTCTCTCTAAGTTGTCCAGGCTAGCTTTGAAACCTGTGATCTTCCTGCCTCAGCCTCCCAAGTACTGGGATTACCTGTGTGCTCCACTATAAGTCCGGCTTTGCCTCCACAAATTCAAGAGCCTCAAGTGAGGAACCTCAGGCTCAGCTTTAGAGTCATTCTCTACAATTTTGGAGTCTATTCCAGAGACAGCTGTAATACCATCAAGCTTATTTTTCTCTTCTGGGCTCACAGCTAACTATATCTCCCAGCCCTCTTGCCAACTGAGTCACCAATGAATGTGGGCAGAAGGGACATGTTTTCTGGTCTGAGGCAGTTAAGAGCAGGCATACTTTCCCCACTCTCTCTTCCTGGTCTGCCAGCTGGATGACTCTAGGGATGCTCTGAAGTCACACATGAAGATGATGGAGACTTTACATGTTAGGAGCTTAGATTCCTGGATGAACGTGGAACAGAAACACCACCTTACCCAACCAATCCACACTGTAGTGTATTATTGACATAAGCTAAAAACAAAGCTTTATTGTAGCATGACACTGAGATTTGGGGGTTGTTTGTTGCAACTGCTAGCATAACACCTGAACACAGGGCTCCTTCACACAAATACCCAGCCCAGGCTCTGCTTTTGCAGGTTGATTTGCACCCAGAGAAGTGGTTCCCAGCCCCGGCTGAATGTTAGCATCACAGGAGGCAGGGAGGGAGGGGGGGGGAGGGAGAGGAGGAGGAGGAGGAGGAGGAGGAGGAGGAGGAGGAGGAGGAAGAAGAGGAGGAGGAGGAGAGGAAAGAATGGGAAGGAGAGGGAGGAAGGAAGGGAGGGAGAGAGGGAGGGAGGAGGAAGAGGAGGAGGAGGGGGAGAGAAAAGAACCGGAGGGAGGGAGAGGAAGGAAGGAAGGAAAGAAGGAAGGAAGGAAGGAAGGAAAGAAGGAAGGAAGGAAGGAAGGAAGGAAGGAAGGAAGGAAGGGAGAGAGGGAGAAAGAGAAAGAAGAAAGGAAGATTCTGATTTAATTTGGAACTGTCAAGCCTGGATATCATAACCAGAAGCTCCGTGGGCAATCCCAGTGCGCATCTGAGTGAGGGGCTGAGTGAAGACATAGCCCAGCCTCCTAACTCGGGGCAGGTGGGACCCAGAGGCAGAGGTATGAATCCCATGGGAACCCCAGATGCTCCCTCGGCTTCCGCGGGTGCAGACTGAACGGAGGGTGGCTCAGAGCTGCTTCCTGGCCACAGCCCCACAGACACATGAAGCCGTCCTTGCAACCCAGCCCAAAAGAATACTCTCGGTGGCCTCTGCTTCCCTTTCATGGTATCTGAGCATGGCCAGAACGCCAGTCCATGTGGCAGCTGCACACGGCTGGTGGGAGGCAGGGTAGTAGGTACGCTTGCTCTTAACAGGTGCTGGAAGCTGTGACCACAGAGCTGTGGTCCACAGTGCGGCCACGATCAGATGCTCCCGCGTCACAGGGCTGATGAATTTCCCAGGGGCCTAGCCTTTGCCTGTGAGTGTGGTGACGGGGAGAGGGGCTCCAGTGGATGCTCGGAGGTTCTGTGAAACTTCCTGCTGCACTCAGCCTCCTCCAAGGAGGTCAGAAAGTCAGCAGGCCGCGAAGCCCCCGCGCCCTCTCTGCCACGCTGGCCATGCCCAGGGTGGCCTCAGTAGCATAGCAGTGGCTGTCATGACTGAACACTATGCTGGGCTTCGTGCTGACCACTTTACTTCCAGGACCCCATTTGAGCACACCATCACCACTCCAAAGAAGGTACTATCATACCTCCATTTTCACTTGGACCCAGAGAAGTTGAGAAACTGTTCCTAGATCACACAGCCAGAAAGAGCACCCAATCCTAATATGACTAGCTTGTCATGACCTTCCCAACTTCTCAAAGCATGATACATAAACGGACACTCCTGGGGAGGGTCACATCAGTAGGCTTTGCTAGTTTTCACCTTGTTACCACCTGAGAACAAGAAGAGGCCTCGAGGCAGCTAGTTGCCTGGGCACCAACGTCAGAGGCTAGAGGAGGCCAGAAGGCAACCTTGCTGCGGGACCGTTGACTGACAGCCAGCCTGCCACGCGTGGAGAACCACCTCGCTTCCCTTTCCTGCAAGCCAGAGCTGCACATGGCAGAGAGGCTGCAGCAGAGTGAGCACACTGTTCCACAGTACAGGGCGAGAGGGGAGAGGAACTCCGGATGGGCAGTGGTCATGTCGACCCTGCCGCACTCAGTAGCCCCCTGACTATGGGGCAGGAGCCTGTCCCCTAAGCCCTGCAGTTACTCCCAGCCTTCCTGCATCCTGATCAATGCTTCGAATCGCCAGTCTGCAAAACTGGGGGTGCAGCATGCAGTGGGGAGATAGTTCTGGCAGCTGCCTCCTCAGTAAGGTCTTTGTTCAGAGTGGGGGCATCCAAAAGCAGAGTAATCAGATAGGGCATCTTAACAACAGTCCAGGCACCTGGCTGGGGGTGGAGCTTGTGTAAGAGGCGGGGCTTCCTGTTGGAGGCGGGGACCACAGCCTCCCCACGTCCGGCCTGGCTGTTTCCTGGCTTTACTCAGATGCTTTGGACACTTTTCGTCTTTAAATCCATTTCTCACGTTATTACACGTTCCTTTGTGCAATTTTTAAAAATCTGTAATTTATGAGGGCTGTCATTCGATAGGGTCTTTACACTGGCTGGCTGGGACTTCTAAAGTACTTCTCAGTAGGCAGCGAATCACTCCCCTTTGATTACCATGTGATTAGTTTGTTCAACTGATGGCCTTTCTTCTCTAAGATACTCATTGTGTCCTCTGCCTCCTATGCAGTTCTTAAGAATTTAAATGAGCCATTTTATTTCTTCCTCCAAGCCGGGAATCCACACACCCGGCCCCACCCCTCAGCCTCCCCTTTTAGTGTGCCCAATAAACAGTGGCACAGCTTCCGAGGGCCTCCTCTAATGGGGAATTTTATGTTGTTTCTGACATTGTTTGTTGTGCTTCCCACAAGACCGAATGCTGCTAAAGATTGAGAGACAGTGACATAAATGTCAGGGAAACGCCTCGGTAGTGTCAAGCCTAATTAGATGCTTGCACTTGGGAGACAACTAGAGATCCCATAAAACTCGGAGCTCCCTTCTCCGCACAGCCTGGAGTCTGGCAGATGGGGCAGGGCAGCGGAGAAGGCCTGAGCACAGGATGAAAGGGGAGAGGGAACAGCTTCACTGGGATGCTGAACTCGATTTAATGCATCCTCCTGTGCCCTGCAGGTCACTCCGGTCCTGGAAGTGCTAGTCGTTTTCTGCACCGGGAGCTATAGGCACAGTGCCTAGGGGCTGTGCCCTTGTCAAGGGCCAAAGAAATGTTTGGGAAGAAAAAAAATTGGCTCCAAATTGCAAAGCAGAAACTGTGGAATCAAAATGATAATTGAAGTAATAATTAACAAATTATAAAATTATTTTATATTTTATGGCAAAAATATGTGCAGGCACACACATACATATATAGGCTATGTATCCCTTATCTGAAATGCTTGGGACCAGAAGTGTTTCAGATCTCATATGTTTTTGGATTTTGTTCATAATGAGATATATTGGGGTTAGGACTCAAGTCTAAACATGATTTTCACTTATGTTCCATGTGCTCCTTATACATATAACCTAAGGATAGTTCTAGCCAATGTTTTGTAGCATGCCAACATTTTGACTAAGACCTGTCACATGAGGTCAGCTGTGGAATTTTCCAGGCATGGCCTCATGTCAGTGTTCAAAAAGTTTCAGATTTTGGAGCATTTCAGATTTCAGATTTTTTCATTAACAATGTTTAACCTGTAGTGAAATGCACATGCATTTTAAAGACTAATATGATATGGGGTGAGGTTTCCAAAAGTAATAGTGCATTCATCCCTAATGTCGCCATGTCTACCAATGCAAAATGCATATTCATGTGCCTGGGTGGGTTGATTACCCCAAAATGGCATAGCTAATAGTAGAGTTCTTCAACACTGTACCTGCACCTTGGAGGGGACAGGAGAAATGACCCTTGTAGCTGTTAGAATCTATTTGAGAAGATATGACTTAGCTGCAAAGAACAGTGCACTCACTTACTCTTTAGTAACGATTTCTTGACCACCCATGGTGTGCAATATTCTTGACACTGAGAATAAAACAATGAACAAAGGATACAAGAATCCCTGCCCCAGTGCATCTTACAAGTGAAAAATGGTATAACGAAGTACGACGTTGAACATAAGTACCAATGGCAAAAACGCTAAGTAAGCAATTTTACTAGAGCTGAGTGAGAAGTGAGGAGATGGAGTTGCCTAGAGGGTGCGGGATGACTCAGTGCAGGAGGGAGGGAGGGAGGGAGGGAGGGAGGGAGGGAGGGAAGGAAGGAGGGAGGGAGGGAAGGAAGGAGGGAGGGAGGACCAGTTATCCACAGATGTGTACAGAGAAGCAAAAAAGCCTGGCTTTGCCCAGAAGAAGATAATGTACACATGGATGAGAAAATGTGTATGGAAAGACACATTGCAACTCTCAAGTGCAGTGTGAATTATATATCTTATTATGTGTGACACATTCTTCTTATGCACCTAAGTAGAGATACTGGAATCATTGTGGAGAAATCTATGCTCGATCATTTTCTACTCTGAATTTTTGTCCAGATATTTCTCTGCTAAGTTGAGCCAGCTTGTACATAGGGATCCCAGGTCCTCTTCGGTCACACTTTAGAATCCCACAGAGAGGCTGAGAATTGTAACCATCTCAAGAGCATTCAGAAAAAGACAAAACCATCTGAAGCCTTATCCAAAGGGGCTTCTGTTGCTAAAATGAGAAGGTCTGGATGGGAGATGAGTTTATCTTCTCTCAGGAGTGTCCAAACATGGAGTCCAAGATGGAACCCAAGGCCTGGATTCCCGATGCCTTGCAGTACAGCTCTGGTATATTTTGGCAAGACTAAGAGTCCATTTCCTTTAAAAGGCAAAAGATTTATACAATCTGAAGAGAAACCAGAGTTTTGTTGTCATGTTGTTGTTGTTGTTTTTGTTGTTGTTGTTATACTGGGGACTGAACCCAGGGGCATTCTACCACTGGGCTACACCACCAATCCTTTTTATTTTTTAGGTTGAAACAGGGTCTCGCTTCGTTACGTGCGCCAGCCTCCAATCTGTGATCTTCCTGTCTCAACCTCCCAAGTACAGGGATCATAAGCATGAGCCTCCACACTGGCCCATTTCCTTTAGTGGTATAGCAAGTTTACACTGTTTCAAAGAGATTGAGCATTGTGTTAACTTATGGTTCAAAATAAACCCATGAAGTAAATAAAATAATTATTGCTAATCTCTATTTGACAGATATAGAAATTGAGATGCAGCAGACCTAAGTAGGTTGCCCAAGGTCACAGGGACTGGTCATAATAAAGGAAATTCAGATTTCCTGACACACTCCAGAATTCCTTTCTACATGCCTTTCCCTAAGGCCTGGTACCAGGAACTGCTAGAGACCCTCCTTCTAAGAGAACACCAAGCCTAGGGCTGACCTCCTCTGAGATAACTAGAATTACTTTGTGGGTAAATCTTCACCATTAATTTCCCCATGACTTTTCCTGCAACACATACTGTCCAATCACCCCAAGAAATTCTTCCCTAGACCCTCCCTTCTCTCCCCTAAATGCACATCTAAAACACAACACCCCCAGCATGCAGAATGTGGATCTTTTCAAAGCCTTCTCTTTAAGTGCCTACCTTTTACAGCTGGTGGATTTGGTAAATAAAAATAGAAGATACCCCTTTAAATTTGCATTTCATGTAAACAAATCATTGTTTAATATAAGTATGTCCTGGGCAATATTTTAGATATATATTTTACTTAAATAAGATTTTGTGGTTTATTGCATTACCCAAAACTGATTGCACAAATGGAATCAGAATCTATAAGCCTCATAAGCCAAAAATTAAATGTTTTTCTCCTCCAGATCTAAACATCTTGGTCCTACTTGCAATTGGCTACAAAAATGAGAAGTCTGAACTTATTTTTCAAAGAATCTGACAGTGATGGAAAAGTTAAAGGTAATTTTCTCTGACTCCCATGAAATTAGACCTAAAGTAATCAAGAGGAAACTTAACCTATATATGCATATAGAATTCCAAACCCCAGCAGAGAATGCTTTAGCTGATATACCCAACAGGCCATTTGCACCCAGTATGAAACCCAGTGGTGGTGACTGTGGTCTCTTCTCTGCATCCTTCCTCAGTGGTACCCAACACCCTGCTCCCCTGCCATGATCAACTCTCCCACAGCAAGTCCGATGTCCTTGTTGGCACATAGTTGTTTCCATCCTTATTTGAGGAAAGAAGAAAATGCAAAATGCATATTGGGAACTGTATTTTCAATAGTTGAGCCCAAGTTGAATAAAATTGCAAAGAGTAAGAAAAAAGACCTGAGAAAGGCATCCTTGCTTCCTTTGGAGGTACGGAATCTTGGGCCAAAGAGAGAGAGAACCTGACACCCAAAAATGAACAAGCAAACAAAATATTGGCAAGGAAAATGCAAGCTTTCTCATCGCAACACTGAGTGAGTAAGTGCTCACTAATACATCTCAATGGTAAAGAGAAGAATAGCTAGTCCCAAGCAGAGGGAAGAGTGCCCAAAAACTGAAGAGCTCAAGGGCTCCCTTGAGATCTCAGTGTCAGGGTGGGAAGTGGCTGGAGGGGATAGGAACCTTCAGGAAGGATGTCCCTGAAACCTCAGCTCAACCTCTACCCACTGGAAGGTCAGTGTCTCTCTCTCTCTCTCTCTCTCTCTCTCTCTCTCTCTCTCTCTTTAATAAATTTATAAATTTATTGGTGCATTGTAATTATACATCATACATGCACACAGCACTTGGTATATTTCCTTCTGCATCCAACCCCACACTCCCCTCCTCTCTCTCTCCATATGTGTTAGCAAGATAGGCAGTGATACCTTCATGTGTGGGCATAACATTATTTGAACTGTTCCTTCCATCAGCTCTCCTTTTTCCCCTCCCAACGTCTCTCCCTCAGTCTCCTTCCACTATTCTCCTAGTTTCTTTCCTCATTTGTCTGAAGCTTCCTATTTTCTCCCTAGCTTCCACATACAAGAAAAACCATACAAGCCTTGACTTTTGAGACTGGTTGATCTCTAGTTCCATCCATTTTCCTTCAATGAGGATGTGGGGAAATAAGAACACTTATACACTGTTGGTATGATTGCAAATTAGTACAGCCACTATGGAGATCAGTGTGGAGGTTCCTCAAAAGACTAGGAATGGAACACCATATGACCCAGCTATACCACTCCTCAGTATCTTTCAAAAAGAATTAAAGTCAGAATACTATAATAATATATCCATACCCATGCTTATTATAGCACAATTCTCAATAGCCAAATTATGGAACCAACTTAGGTGTCCATCAACAGATGAACAGATTTTAAAAATGTGGTATATATACACAATGGAGTTTTACTCAGCCATAAAAAAGAACAAAATTATGTCATTTGCAAGGAAGGAAGTTCTCTTGGTGTGTTTTTAATACTTTCATGTTTGTTTTAGAATGAGGGGTCCTGAGAACAAGGATAGCAAGGGAAAAGCTGTATTTCTTTTTTTTTTTTTTTTGCGGTATGGGGGATTGAACCCAGGGGCGTTCTACCTCCGCGCTACACCCCCGGCCCTATTTTTTATACTTCATTTTGAAACCGGGTCTCACGAAGTTGCGGAGGGCCTCACTAAGTAGAGAGACAGAGAGAGAGAAAGAGACAGGGAGAGAGAGAGAGAGAGAGAGAAAGAGAGAGAGAGAGAGCTGAGGCTGGCCACGAACCCGAATCCTCTGGTCTCCGCCTCCCAAAGTACTGGGATTACAAGCGTGTGCCACCACGCCCGGCTTTATTTCTTTATTATTGTTATTTAGTATAATGCAGTGTATTTACAGCACATAGCTCCTACCACCTTTAGCTGAAGAGACAGTTTTTGAGGGTATGTGAAGAGCTGCAGAGAAAGGCAGGAAAGTTCTGGGGATCAGTTGCAGGAGCATAGGATGGCAGAGAGGAGGTTCTAGCAATGATGTCCTCCGCAGCCCAGCCCATCCTCTGGGTTAGCAACTGGCAAGGTAAACTGGACATGGGCAAGCAGGGAACAGTCAGGAAACCAGCAGGAGCTGGGGGTCAAGAAATGGGAATCCAGTCACACTATGGAATCCCACCCTGACTCTGCAAGCTTGGGCCAGCCTCTCCCCACGAGTTACTGGACATAGACACAGGACCTGCCCTCGGGGATCGGAGTTCAGAGGGGAAGATGGACAGCTGTCGAAGGCTATCACCATCCCATGCAGTGGGCAACACAGGCAGATCAGTTGGCGAGACGCACAAGCACAGCAAAGCAGTGGCAGCAATGGGGAAGAGAGAGAGTTTTGAAAGAATTTTATTTTGGATATTTCTCCATAAAATGAAAAATAGAGTAAAATCTGAATTGCTATTAAACTTCCTTAGAGTATATGGTTGAGAACATAGATTCTGGAGCCATTTTTGAAGCCAATATTTCAAACCCAGTTCTGCCATATACTAACTCTGACCTTGGACAAGTTACCTTGCCATTCGAAGCCTCCAGTGCCTCATCGATAAAACAAGGAGGGCATATTGTGCAATTGTGAGAATTAAATGAGTTTAAAACATGTAAAACACCACAGCCTGGTACATGACAAGTGCCCAAGAGTGTTAGCTACTATTACTGTGACATATTTAGTTTAATATTATTTGTATTTCAGACTACATATGAAGACAAAGTCACCTTAATTCAGAGTTTCAGAGTCTCTAAACATCTTAATATGGCCTGATGAATGCCTGGGGCAGGCTGATGAATGGTAAGATGCAGGCTGCAGGAGGGTAGTCAAAGAGGGGTTCCCACAGGGACCCTCTCAGCTAAGTCCTGAAAGTATCCTACAGGTGAGGGAAGAGGAGCAGTGTGTGTGAAGGTCAGAGGTAAGAGAGGGGAAGAACACAACATTGTGAGGACGTGGACAGCAAGACCGGGAGAGCAGGACCAGCGAGAGAGAACTGTCCGAGCCCAGGTGAGAAGCTACGGCTTGAATCCAAGTGGCAGCAGTGGGGAGGGAGGCGTATACCCACAGGGTCCCTCTAACTGCGGCAATTGACAGCACTTTGGTAATTAGTTGACTATGAAAGTAAGGTGAGATTTTACTTCTTCCCCTCCATTGGCTTGAACAACCGTAGAGATGGCGACACTGTTTGCTGAGACAGGAAACACAGGAAGAGGACATGAGTTGGGGGCGGCAGAGAGAACACCAGGAAGGAGTTAAGGTCATGGCTTCCATTTGGAACGATTTCCCTTCAAGAATTTCATAAAATAATGAAGTGTAAATGCTAGTAGGTAATTGGATACAATGAGAAAATAATTTCACAGCCGATAGCCATCCTTTATATTATGTAGAACTCTTCTATAGAATAAATTGTTGCACATGGTTTTTACGATTCCTATGAGATGAGAACAAGTATGACAACATATATTGTACACTTGCTTTGCTAAGCATTTTGCACACATTAGCCCATGGAATCTTTCATGAACACTGAGAAGTGTATTCTGTTCATATTCCATTTTACAGATAAGGACACTGATGCTTAGCGCAAAGATTGAGAAATTTGACCAGTGCCACACAGCTGGTAGTGGCAAATCCAACTGGTCTCTTTCCTTTTAGACAGATGTAGACACTGAAGGTGTAATAGGACAAGGAACATGCACAAGGTTACAAAACCAGGAAGTTCTGAAGCCAAGTCTAGCACCCAAAGCTGCTACTTCAAGTTTCCATTGCTATTTGTAACACCCCATGGATTTAGGCTATGGAAAGATGTTATTGACAAAGGGTGAGAATGAAAAGATTTTAGAGGTAAGATCAACTGGCAGCCATGTTCACACTACATTCAAACAAGGTAAGAGCTGCTAATTTCCTTGTGCAATCTCATAAAATGAAGGCGCTTCATACCCAGCCACTGCTGATGCTGCTATAGAGGGTGCCATAGGAGGGGAGCCTGTGAAGCTAATATCTCAGTGAAGACCCAAAGACCTTCATGGCCCTTGGATTCTTGAGGACAGACTTGGGACTGAGCATTATCTTCCTTTTCTAGATTACTCATGACAGGCAAGCTTGAGCCAAAGTTGTGTTTGTGTTCAAATATTACCATAACCAAGCAGCCACTAATGGCGGGTCCTATGCTAGGCACACGGCACACAGTGAGAAACAAAGCAGATGTAAGCCCTGCTCATGCAGGCTCCAGGTCCCAGTGCCCCAGATAGCCGTGCCGAGAGTGGGGAATAGGTCTCACTACCTAAAAGCTGCTCCAAGAAGTAGACATTTGTGATTTTAGTTGGGTCCTCTTGATGGAGGGGACATTAGTTTGGCTGTTGCTTATGCCTGGGTATTGAATAGGCCTAGTGACCAACTCAGGGACCCTGAGAAACCCACTCAGCTTCTCTGGTCTTGATATAAAATGGATGGGGGGAGGTGAAAGCACTAGATATGTGGTTCTCAAACTCCTTGTAATGTGACATTATTCGTTCTTTGCTCTCTTAACAAATATTTACCCTATTGAGTTTATGCAAGGAACGGGAACAACACAAACACACACCATATAAAACAGATAAAGATGGAACTGATCCTAAAGTCCCCCTGCCCCTGGGATCTGCAAACACAGTTAAAAATAAATAAATAAATAAATAAATAAATAAATAAATAGCTAATTTCTCAGGTCCCTTCCTGCTCTGAGATTCTCGATTCTTTTCTCCAGGGCTGGGGTAGTGACCACAGCAGAAATGAAAGCCCATGTGCCTATCTTCAGTACCACATGGGCCAAGGATTCCTGAAATTTTGCCCAAGCAGCCCCATGCACTCAAGCCTGTCATGGTCCTGCTGCTTTGCTCCCATGGTCTATTCTGGGGGAGTCAGCCATTTGCATGAGAGTCATTCTAACCAAACAGGGAAGGTGAGGACATATTTTCATCTGGAGGTAGAAGGATTTTCATGCATTACTTCCCAAGTTCAGAAAAAGCCCTGGAGATGTTGCAATGGATATTAGCAAAAGCAAGACAAAGAGATACAGTTGTGAGTTGCTCCTTCCCAGAGAATTCTATTATTTATTTATTTATTTTATTTTAGAGAAAAGTAATGAAGCCCCAGCTCCCCTGTTCTCTCACTAGTTTTGCAAAACAAACAAGAAAAATTTTTCATTCATTGAGTTCATTTTTCCCTTCCAAGGGAATCTCTCCATCCTCCCATGAAGACCCACTGGGGGTGTGCTGCACACTGTCTGTCCACTCGCTTAAAAAGGGATTTAAGTTTGATTTTTTTTCTTTCTCACACCATTCCATGCCAATGTGTGCCTGACCATTTCCAGATGAAATGCCGCCTGTACCAGAATGAAATGTTTGCAAAAAGGTCTTTAATGAACTGAAAACGTTCATTTGAAAAGTTGCCTCTGTGGAAAGAGTGAGGCTGGGAGAGGGAAGGAAATGACACACAGCCTGTGGACTGACTGGCAGACAGCTGCCTTCGCTCAAGTTTCCAGAGGGAAAATGGAAAGTGGGCTTCGGCAGGTTGGGATCCCAAGAGGACCCTTGCTCGGAGGGCAGCACCCACACGGCAAAGCCCAGCTTCATTCACACACTCAACTTGTTTGGTGTGTTTAACGTCCAAGGGAATCCCCCATTGACACTCAATACACAGATCCCCAAGGCCCCTTAAGGAGCCCTTCCCTAACCCTAACCCCCAGAAATTCCAGCAAATGCCCCACTGGCATTATTTCAAAGGTAACCACAATAAGAGTGGCATTCATATTAACAGCAGCAACTACCACTAAACACTGCCACCTTTTAAAATCAAGGTGTTATCCTGCCCCCCCATCACCAGTGCCACCCATATCGACATGAGAGGAGACAGCATGACAGTTACAGGCTCCGCTAAGAATGCTGATTATAAGTCATTGGGCAGATATAATTACAGGAATTGCTCTCCCTAGCCGAGCTGATATTTATTTCAGCAGTTCTGACCCTTCACAGGGATCTTGCTGCCAACCCCCCCCATCTTTCTCCCCATACCCCCCAAAGGGCTTTTCTAACTGAAAGCAAACCCAAGCCAAGTTCTGCTCATACTCTCGGCCAGGTGCCAGGAAAAGTGTAAATTTTCGTGAGCTCGGCCTGTTTTGCCAGAAGTCTGCAATGTGTCTGGACATGAACGGTTGTTCCCTTTTGTGAGGCCGGGCCTGAGCGCCAGGACATTCTAGAAGCTGCACATGGAGAGAGACAGAGTGACCAGGAAAAGGGGTGAAAACAGCCTGCCAGCTTCCTATTGCCCTTAGAAAAAAATAGGTTAATCTTTTTAAGACTCAGTATTCCAATTGTGCACTGTTAACTTTGTTCCCTGGGGTAATTGCCTACGAGGACTTCACCTTTCATAATGGAAATTAAACCACTTTCAGTTTGAGATTGTGTGTGTGGGGGGGGAGCTGTCTTTAATATCTGGTAGATTTAACCCTTGCTGGCCCTGTGGGCTTGATAGAGATGAAAGCAAGAAGACATTTTGAGGCAATCTGAAAGAAAGGATTAAAAAATATGGAACAGCGAAGATCACCAAGCAAGGATGGGACACCATTAACCAGACTTCCAAGCACAGGCCGTTCCTGCTCCTCTGGGGTGCACAGCTTCCCATTGAGGGTCAATGTGAGTGCCTGGCAGCCTCCTGGGTGTCGACGTGTTGTGTCCCCACAACCCTATCCCCTGGGGAATTTCACTGCTTGGTAAAAAGCCTGTGGTCTGTCTCCAAATTCCCCAGCTTTCATTTCATCCTCGTTGAGGGGGGCAATAAACTTTAATGGGGAGGATGCAATTATCCGGGGGGCCAGGTGTGACTTAACAAGCTTAAGGCGACTGCACAAAAGTAAAGCCAGGAGAAGGGCATGTTTTCCAAGTGATTAGAGAGGGTGCCCCCCCTTCACACCACCCTGGCCCCATCTCGCCCGACAGCGCAAGAAAGGGAGGTGAATCAAAGAGAGCGGCCTTCACTCACCGCGTGGATGCAGGAGCACGCGCCGGCTGCCAAGTTTCTACCAGACTGGCAGTGGCCAGGATGGCAAGGAAGAGCTTGGGCAGAAAAAAGGATGGGATGAAAACCACATGCAGCAACGCGGGTTTGCCTCAAGTTACACAATAGACATGGATCGTAAAAGTGAAATATCAATCGTTTTAATAAATGGACTCCCTGTTAGCATAGCAGCTATTGTTCCTAGAGAAAAACCTTTTATACATTGAAGGGGGGTAGGCTGCTATTTATCTTTCAGGCCAATTTGGGTTGTAGGTTTGATATGAAGATTTTATAAAAGATATCAGAATAAAAGGTTTTTCTGAAGTTTTTTAAAAAATAAGGAATTCCAGCCAGAAATATAGCTTCAAGGAACATGAGCAGAAATAAACTAAGAGGGAAAGAGAAAGAAGAAGAGAGAGAGAAAAGGAGAGGAAGAGGGGAGCAATACCCCCTTGGATTCAACAAACCCAGATGAGTGAGGTAAGGTACCCACGTCCATCTTTAAAGGGACAGAGATGGGCACATAACACACAGGAAGATGAGCTACCATGCTGGAAAACCAGAGAGGGCAGGAAGGAGGAAAGGAGGAGGAGAGGAAGTAAGGTCAGGAAAGCTGCATGCCAGGGGCACTGGGGGAAGTCAGAGATCCCAGCCACACGGTAGAAAGCGCTCTGGGTTGGACAGGTGATGATGTGTGTAAAAAGGAAGGTAGAGAAGGAAGATTTGAGATTCACAGGTCCCCCTTGAGTCTAGCAAAGAAGATTCCAGAATAAAGTTTTCCATTGCTACCTTGGACTTTTACAGACCAGACATCTATACACAATTCTTAAAGTCACGGCACCCTCCCTTATAATGAGAGTCAAGTCCATTTTCAGCCACAAAACATGGCCAACTCCTCTCGGTCTCAGGGAGAGTAATTCCAAAGACAGAAGGTGGAAACAACAGAGAAGGAAAATGTATCAGCGAATGGGAAAACTTGGAAGTCATTAATTCCTAATGGAATAAAGTTAATTTCAAAATCATGGAGTTTTTAAATTTTTTTAAGTGTTTTACTTAATTTGTTTAAGGAGGAAGTTCAGAGAGACTGGTACTTTCTCCGTTTATTTTAAGAAATCTGTCTTAGCAATTCTGTTATTCTTGGTTACTCATGGAGCCCACACATAATAGAAGGAACCCCTTAATATCCTGCACCCGGGAAGCCCCTGAGCTGTGCAAAGCCCCACCCAGCCCACAGGAGATTTTGATCCAGTTGCACACAGAAGCTGGGGCGGGGGAAGGGACAGGTCACAAGAATAAGGAGCACCATTCCTTCAGGCCTGATACTGTGCCAAGAACTTTCCTCACCTCTATCTCAAATAATCCTTGTCAAAACCCATGAAGATAGAGAGATTCCTGCCAGTTTACAAAGAAGTAAATTGCATCCCAGGGAGGTGAAATCCCTTGCCCAAGGACACAGAGCTAGTAAGAGGCTGAGTCCAGATTATGCACAGAAGACTGGAACAGTCGAGAAGGGAGGTGGGCCCCCTCCCACCTGCGGGCTCAGGTCTCAGGGGTTCCTAGAGACCTGGTCAGTCACACACCCAATGCTCAAAAGAAAAAGCCACACTTTACAAAGCATGTGAAGGAAACCCGTTTTTCTATCTTTAGGTCATTCTGTGCCTCCACAGCCATCTGCAGGGATGGAACTTGGTTTCATTAAACATGATATTTTTGTCAGCTCTCTTATGCTTTTTTGTTTTGTTTTCTCTTGCTTTCAATTAAAGGATTTTTCCCCTCCCAGAAATTCTTTGGGGATTTGAAACCCACTTCAAGGAAAAAAAAAAAAAAAAAGGAAATCCATCTTATAGTATTAGTCACCAAGATGGGTGTGAAGACAACAGGCTATGAACTGAAATCGGCTCCATCTCTGAGAGCAAAGAACAATCTCAAACAAACTGCTTTGAATTTTAAGCACTAGAAATAATGCTGGCTAACTGGTTTCCTTTTCCTAAAATGCAATAATAGTAATAATTTTTTAAAAGCCTCCAAATTGAGTCCCAGCGGTTACAACCAAATCAAGAAATGGGCTGGGACTTCAAGCAAAAGCCAGGATGCTCCACCAGAGAAAAACACTTAGCTGTGAAGAAATTAAAATACGAGCTGGAAATAAAGTTAAATTCACAGGAGAGCAGATGTGGTATGCACTGAGAGTCTTGCATTCCACCCACAAATAAAACCAGTGCAGAAGTAGACAGAGGAGTGGGGACCTGGGGATGAGGGCCAGCTGCGAGGGGTCTTCTGGAGTGTTTCACACTCTGATCAAAGAAATGAGTGTGTGTCAGGTGCCTGCCCTTTGGATATGACTGTCCCCCTTCTTGGCAGAGCCATGATGAAATAATCTCCCTCTTATCCCAGCCTTGGATCTCACAAGCCCCTTTCCCACACTATTAAGATATCCCCATGTCTCAGCAGTTCAACTTTGTAGGCTCAAAACTTTTTTTTCTTTTACTCCCTTCCCCATACCTGCCTGCACATCAATGTCTCATTCATCTTGCGGTGTTTGCATTAGACAGAAACCATCTCAGAAGCCAGCTGCCACTTCCACTAAGGATGCCTGAACCAGCATCCTCTGTCCTCCATGGGCTGGAAAGGGGTCACAAGAGGAGGAGGCCCCCAAGTGCTCCAGGCCTCCTCTTGAGGAGAGGCACTGACCCAAGAGAGAAGAGAGGGGACAGTTCACACTTGCTTAGCAGTTCTCAGAAGGGGTGTGTGTGTGTGTGTGTGTGTGTGAGAGAGAGAGAGAGAGAGAGAGAGAGAGAGAGAGGGATTCCTAAACAAATACAGCTGACAGGAGCTCATTGGGGAGCTGGGCTCAAAAGGAGACTGCCTACCTGTCTCTGGTCGTCAGCAAACATTTCCAGGAGGTTTCACCACTGCCCCTCCTGCCCCCACCTCCTGGGTCCCTCCTGGAGAATCTACAATACAGAGCCCCAGCCTGGAAATCACCAGGCAGTTCCCCACCAGCTGCCTTTGCTCTACCCCCAAAAGGGAAGAAAGCAGGATTCTGGAAGCAGGCACACCTAGGTTCAGATCAGCCTCAATGGGGCCCCTTAACCTCCTCGAGCCTCCGTTTCTTCATCGCTAAGATTACGATATCTTCCTCACATGTCTATGTGGAGACTCCACTTAATTGTGTGTGTGTAGTCCCTACACAGCCCACAGCCCAATGTCAGACACACAATAGACACTGAGCACAATGGTTCTAGCTCCTACTGCCCACATCAAGTTTACATCTCCTTACAACAATAATTACAACTTTTTATTGAGTCTTTACTACCTACCAAGTACTGTGCTAAGTATTTTACATAGAAACTCCATCACATCTTCAAAATAAAAAAGTAAGTTCCATCCTTATTCCTCTTTTATAGGCCCAGAAACTGAGGCTCAGCACCAAGGTCATGACCCTCAGCAAGCTATGGAGGTAGAATTCACACCCAGATCTGCTGGACTCTAAAGAGCCTGTTATTGCTGACTGCTGTTTCCTGTGCCTTCATGATTTTCATGAAAACTTCCACTTGACTTTCTAACCTTGGTCTTTTCTAAAAGTCTTTCTCTGCTGAGCATGGTGGTGCATGCCTGTAATCCAAGTACTTGGGAGGCTGAGACAAGAGGATTGCAAGTCCAAGACCAGTCTCAGCAACTTAGCAAGACCCTGTTTTAAAATAAAAAATAAAAAAGGCTGGGGTGTAGCTCAGAGGTAAAATGCCCCTGAATTGGGCAGTAACCCGCTCAAAAAAGTCTCTTAATGTTTCCCATTAATTCATCATAAACAGGTCTTAGCTTGCTTGGGATAAAAAAAATATAAGTGGTTTTCGCTTTTCTTTGGCCATTTACATGATCCATAGCTGAGAACCTCAGGGAGTGGTAGCAAAGCAAAGATCCCATAGAAGACCAATTGTCCTTTGCCAAAACCCAAATTTCAGCCAGGAGCAAAACATACTTCATATTCCTCAGGAAAATAACCCCAAGTCTTTACCCTATCTTCATCCTTCACAAAACTGATTTCCACTCATCTCTCCAAAGGCAGAATAAAAACTTTAAAACCATTATTATTCGTGAGTTCAGCCTCCTGCACTCACCCCATACTTTGCTCACCAAGCCTCAGATCACATCCCTCCAGGGAGCTTCCCAGCCCCAGGTTCCATCTCTCTCCCCTGGCATGCCACAGAACCCGCCTGTTCTACAGACATCAGTGGACACATCCTGGAAGCAGCACTTCTCTAAGTGTTTCACGTGGGAACATCTTGTCACTCCAAGAAGATTATAAATTTCTCCAAAGCTGGGACCCTGTATTCTGCTGTTTTTGAAACTTCTGAACTGCTTAGCATTTGACTAGACATCAAGCAAATGCTTCAGAAAATGTCTACAGGTGCAAAGTGCTAAAAGCATGTTACCCCTAAGTCACAAACATATCCCTGCTTTTCCCTTGAAAGGTACCCACCAGCCCCACCCTAGTGCCCCAGTCAAAGCAAAAGAATAGGCAATCAGCCAGAGACCTTGTTAGATGTCTATACTTCTACCTCCATGGCACAGATGACTATGAGAGATCATGCCAGCCAGTCCCACCCAGCCCAGACACTCCTTATCCTGGACACTCCATTCACACAGAGGCAAGAACATCAACCCTTCCTTCTTCTGGTAACAGAACCCCCCCCCATTCCAGCTGTTTGGAAATGGCTCTACCCCAACACAGGCAGTTGTTCTGATGAGGGCTGGATGTCTCATCCCTCTGCCTACAATGATGGGTTCAGGGAGAACTGTGAGGATGAGCATGCCATCACCATGGTCCCAACAAGTCCAGGAGTGAACACATGACCTAAGAGTAGTGTGGCAGAGGGGCCCCTTCCGCCTCACTGGCTGGGAGGTTATAAGGATGAAAGCCAGCGGCTGATCATTCCCCTTTGCAGAGAGAAACCATCCGTGATTGGAGCAAATGAAGCAAACGGAAGATGGAACCCGAGAGAGTGTTGTCGACTCTGGAGCCCTGGCAGCATGGATCCTGCCTCAGATCAGGCTATGGGGTCCCAGATCCCCATTTTATTTAAATCGGGTTTCAATCATCTGCTCCAAGAATGTCCTCTGAACACACACACTTCCCAGGAAGGGCATGTAAGTTATGCCAGGAATGACTGTGCATTAGGCCAGCCTTCAAGTACAGGCAAGTGGGTGGGGAGAATTAAGCCATGGATCTCTCGTGCAAACAGGGCCTCTGCTGGTCAGCAGATGGGCACAGGAAGGGTAGTGGCAACCAATTCTCCTTATCCCAGCATGGCCTTGGTCATGGCTTACAGCATCAAAGAGCTCAGGATGAACTCCCTGGAAGAGACACCCTTTCTATTTTTGCTGGCCACCAGCGCAGCCAGTCTCAACAACTTAGGGAGACCCTCCACAACTTAGTGAAAGCCTGTTTCCAAATAAAAAATAAAGTAGGGCTGGGGGTATAGCTCAGAGGTAGAATCCTCCTGTGTTCAACCCCTCAGTATGGATGGGTGGAAGGAAGGAAGGAAGGAAGGAAAGAAGGAAGGAAGGAAGGAAGGAAAGAAGGAGAGAAAGGAAGGAAGGAAGGAAATAGCTGTAGGATCACAGCAGTGCCCTAGCAGCTTTCCATGGCCCTTGTGGAAATCAGATACTCTCTCAGCATACAAGATACTTGGACAAAGTTAATTGGGGTGCGCAAAATATCAAAGTCATCACCCACATGTTTTCTCCTCACTACCATGAACATGCCCCTTCCCAACGGCCAGGAGGACACTTTCTGGGACCTTGTCTCCTCCTTCCCCTACATTTAAACACCTAGATGGTAAGGGCATCCCACTGGCTGTGTTCCTGGCCACTGCACATCAGTTTAGTACTAGATCCTGAGGAACTTTAGCGTGGAGATACAGGACCTGCCCTCAAGGCTTCACACAGTAATGATAAGCCCGTACTGTTAAGTGTAGGAGCACAGTGAAACAGTTCCCTCTGACTGGGCATCATCCTCATCTTCATCCTCATGTCTCCTGCTAGGTATGCTCCCTGAGGTGATATAGAATTCTCCCGGCACCTGCTCCAGGAATCACTGGCCTCTGCAACAGTCCGAGCAGCCAAAACCAGCAGGGAACTCCCACTCTGCTGTCAGGGGTGCCAAGCAAGGCATCGGCTTCTCATCTGATGGATCACTTAAATTACCCTTTCAAGTATTTGTAGGATAAGAGGCTGCCGTTTTCCAGCCTCTTGGATTCCTTTCACTTTCCTCATACATATCGCCCTAGGACTAATCAGGACATTCACACCTCAGTCCAAACTGGACCGGGTCCCAGAACATGACCCCTTTTGGAGCATATTGTATGGCTAGCACAATAGCAGAATATGGCACCATGATCCCTTCTTTGTGGACAGAAGGGGAAAGTTAATACTGGCGTTTCCTTGCCCTAGTGCAGGGCCGTGCTCCTGCCCATACAGTGCCCCCCTCCAGGCCACTGGCACACAAGCTTTCTCTCTAGCTAATGGCTGCCCCACCCCAGGGACTAAAGCCCTGCTTTTGTCTCCTTATGAATTCTTAATCTCTTCTCACTTTTCTCCATAATTCCAGTTGATAGAGCAACTGACTTTCTCTTACTGTAGAAGAGGCCTTCTCAGTTCCCCTGTATGCAGAAGCAGTTGAAGAAGAAGATTCAGGAGGGTTTTCTGAGGTCCAAGAAAAAGAGAGCAGCAGAATAGCAAGGACAAAGGAGCCATGCTCTTTCCAGTTTTCCCCATGGTTTTCCCAGCTCAGCCTCTGGGTACACTGGAAGCATTGCGCCCAAGCTTTTCTGATGTTACCAAGCAGCCAGCCTTCCTACGAATGGCTTCTGCCCACCCAGTTCCAGGAAGTTTCTCTCCCTTGTCCTGTTTCTAAACCTGGCCCTTTCTAAACTCCAGCTAAAATGACCTTGACTCACCCCTTACCTAGGGAGTGCAAGGGAGCTCTTTGTGAGATGGGTGGAAACCAAGGGACCAGAAGGATGCCCATCTGAGATGCTGCTGGCATTGGATCAAGGTTTGGAACCATGTGGTTCTATGGTCCAGGAAATATGAGTTGACACCTTGATAACTAAATCTATGAAACACATAAACAAGATCCAACCAGGCTTTCACAGCCTGCTTCTATCACTCTTTGTTCATTTTGGGGGATACATCATTAATTCCTCCATATTCAATATTGTATCTTATTTCAATCCCAGAGTCTTCAGAGTTTCATTGGGATGATCAATATAATGTGTTTTGGGGGGGGTGTTGTTTGGGTTTTGTTTTGTTTTGTTTGTAAAAGCTTGTTCTTTCAAAGGCTTCATTTGCCGGGCGTGGTGGCGCATGCTTGTAATCCTAGTACTTGAGAGGCTGAGACAGGAGGATCACAGGTTTGCAGCCAGCCTCAGTTACTTAGTGAGGCCCTCCGCAACTTAGCAAGAACCTATTTCAAAATAAAGAATAAAAAATAGGGCTAGGGGTGTAGCTCGGAGGTGAAATGCCCCTGGGTTCAATCCCCAGTACTGAAAATAAAAGGTTTCATTTTATACCAATAACTTGTAGTTAAAAGGATTAGTTTCTTCTTACTTTTGTGTTGTCTGTTGGTATTTTGTTTGTGTTTGTTAGAGTGTTGTTGTTGTTACTATCCTTAAGAGATTCTAGGATCCTAACTTTGATTCCAATATCTGATATTTGATTTAACTCTTAGTTTGTTGACTCTAATACTTCCATTTCTTCACCTAGAATACTCTATGTTGCCTCAAATCTCTCTGAAATTCCTACCTATGTCTACGTTGCTTCCCAAGTTCCCCATTGGTATTCCCTCTGTTGTGAGTTCTGAAATAAAAGTGTAGTAAAATGGTTTCCCTCAAATAAGATACATCCAACTAGTTTCCTTTCACAATTTTCATGGTGAACTCAACTTAAACCTCAGCTTAAAAAGTAAACATTTTTTAATATTCTGAAGGAATTCTTCTTTCCAACTTAAGCCCATGCCAATCACGTCTGTGCTCTTTACAAATGGATGGCTAGTCTTTCCTCGCAGTGACTTCCCCTTTCAAATCCTGCCCCCAAAAACATTTTCTCCCTGTCAGCACAACACTGACTCTCTGCAAATCATCCTGTGATCCCATGGAGAAAGGACATGATACACAAATAAATTTCAGTGTCCGATGCTTGGGGGTAATAACTGCAAATAGATTGATGGAAAAAAAAATGATGTGTGCATAGCACAGATATATATTTATATGAATGTATCTATAGAATGCTATATATATGCTGCATATGTCAATAGCCTTAAATCCAATATTATAATTTGCAAAATAAAACACTAATTCAACCCAAATCTCCAAAGGTTTTTAAAATGAAACAAAAGTCTCATAGATGATAAAGCTATTCAAAACTCAGATTATACTTCATCTATCTGCATACAGCTACATTTTGCTTAGTACTTCACCTCAACTATCATCACAGCTGATATTTGCACAACAGCTTGCACTTATTGAGGGCTAACTATGGGCCAGCACTCTGCTGAGTAGTTTATATATACCTTAATGCATGTGTCTGGGGGGAGGGGGACAGGAAATTGGGATTGAAACCGGGGGGGGGGCTCTACCAGTGAGCTACACCCCCCAGCCCTATTTTATTTTATTTTTTTACTTTGAAACCGGATCCACTACTTTGCCAAGCCTGGCCTCAAACCTATGATCTTCCTATCTCAGGTTCCCAAGTACTGAGATTAAAGGCATGTGCCACCATGCCTGGATAAATTTGAATTCTCATTAAAACTCCATGAGGTAGATTTTCTTTATTGTGCCCATTATATAGATGAGGAAACCAAGACTTAAAGAGCTTCAGTAACTTGACAAAGTCCCCATACTTGGGCAAGTGATACAAATCAAGGATTAAAACTCAAGTTCGTCCAACTGTAGAGCCCGCTGTCATAACCCCTGCAGTTTCCAGTGATTCCGCAGAGGGTCTGTGTGTTAAACCCACTCATGGGTCAGGAATTGGGGGTCTTGCCACCAGACTTCTCACCAGGAGATGAATCGCTGAGCGTTGCCGCAGGTTATCTCTGCTCTCCATCTTTGGTGAAGTATAAAGATGATGAATTGCTTATATAGAAATTGATCTAACCACTGTTTTATGAAAAATGCAGGATTTCCATATCTTTAGAAGGACTTTTTGAAGAAATTTGAATTAGGAACCAAAGTAATTGAAATCTTCTATCTTTCTTGGCATTTTTAGCTACTGATTAATGTGGAGTCCTGGGTGTTGGAAAGACTTGAGGAAATCAATAGTAATATTAGCCCTTATGAAAAGGTTTGCTCTAAGATGGGATTGTAGCTCAGGAGTTTCAATGGAAAATAGTCAAAGGTTAGAGTTCAGGGATGCCATGCTAATTCTCCTGCCCCTGTAACCTTTGACATTTCCTCATAACCCTAACTCTCTCCTGGTCCCAGGGAGATAGATAGTGGTCCCTTCCTGTATCCATGTCCAGATCCAGAGGGAGAGAAAACAGTGGGGTTGGCTACCACAGCCAGGCAACAGAATCTATCTGGTATAAATGGTGCCCTCCCCCTTCACCCTCCCAGGCGGGCAGATCGTCCACCCCTAGCTTTGTCCCCTTGTCTCTCAGGCCACAGTTGGTCATAGGATTAATCCCTCCCAGCCCTCACCCCCCACCCCAGCACTCCACCCACCCCCGACAGCCCTTTGGGCCAACATGACTGACAAGACTACCACAGGCGATGATGTCACAAAAAGAGGGGGCAGTGTGCCCTGTTAGACCATCTTTCACTCCAGTGGACTCGCCTTCACAGACAAATTGATTTGCAAAGGTTCAGGCTGCCAGCCCGGCCTGCTTTGCATACAGAACGCTCCCTGGTGACACAATAAAAAGTGGCCTGGCTCACAGAGGAGCACAGCAGGGTCTGGCCGGTTCAAAGTCCAAACTCCACACCCCCTCACCTCAGTCTGGTTTGAAAGGTCACTGTGTGTCTGGGAAAATAGTCACAGGATACAATCCTTTATTAAAGGTCACTATTTTTCAACGGCACTTAACACACACTTACACACAAATTGAGACTGGAGCTGGGGGGACTGGGGGCTGCATCGCATTGTATATTGCGCTTGCGAGATTTATGTCTTGTGGTCACCAGCAATAAACACACACTGCTTCAGTATTAAAGTTCACATTAATCCACGGAGTCCTCCCTCTCCTTGAGATCGGCCTCTTCTTTGCCAGGCAAACAGGGGCAAATAGAGACTTTTGTTCCTCTCTTTTGTTCCTTCCCAGTCTTTTCCTTCCCTGGTTGTGAGTTGTTTTGTAATTATTGTTGGTGTTCGTGGTGATGGGCTGCACAAAACTTTACTCTCAGTAGTTCCCTCTCCCGCGCTGCGCATGGTATGTGCCTAGCATTTGGATCCAGGACCATATGTATTCATCATGCTTGAGATGCAGGGTGTGTGTCTGTGGAGCTTCTTGGGTCTTAGACCTGGAGAAGCAAAAGTCAAGTTCTATTACAGGCTGCTCCTGAAATTCAGGGGAGCACCCTGGCCAAGACCATGGCCATAAAACCATCGATGAGACTAGCAGTCCTGCCTACCCATTATGTGGTATATTTTATTTGAGTAAATACTACCAGTACAAGCAAAAATAGCAATTGCATTTTCCACCAGTAACAGATCACATTGGGTTCCCAAAGAACGACCACAATAGCAATCCCTGCTTTGGTAACAAAAGAGATTATCAAAGAAGTCAGCCTGGGCCCATTAGATTAATTTAGGCAAGCACTGTAAAAGAAAATATTTAGGGGAAATTCTATGAATTTCAAATAGCCGGCAAAATATATAATGTTGAGGATTTCACCCGGCTCCGTAGCACATTTTTTGCAAAGCTTTTGCCAGTGATAGATTTCCCAGCTATCAAATGCACATTAATTTTTTCTGATTAAAACAGCTGTGAAAATATACAAGTGTAACTGTGAAAAATCCAGGGCTTATTGTAATACTTTAAGCAAAACAAGGATAAAAGATTTTTAAAGACGGACTTGCCAAAAGTGAAATATCTAACACAGGGAGAGCTAATTCTGCGTGTGCTTCTAATATTTTGGCATAAATACTTTAATCCTCTTGTCCATCCTGTTGGCACCTCGTCTACAGTTGACTTGTTAAGGGCGAGTTCCTTTGTAATGTCGTCAGCGCCTCTCCATCGTTATTGACTGGCTCTCATTAAAACGGCAAGATCACAAAACAGCAGAAGTGAGAAGAGGTGGGGAGGCAGCCGCTCCTCACTACAAAGGTAATCAGAAAGGCAGGAGCTCCTGAAGGAGAAACGGAAAACATGGCAGAAGTGAAGCTGACAAGGAGGAGGGGGAGGCGCTCCTGGAGGTGGGGCTGGGGGTTGCAGACTCTGCATCCATCCATGTTTTGGTTTATCATAAAAATACACAGGTATCCAGAAAGCCAAGTTCAAGTTGCATATCATGTTTGTCTAGTTAGTGATACAGCACACAAATGAAGTATACACACACAACCATACAGATCTTGTCTTCCCATTTCTTAAAAATAAATCCCTAGCCGGGTGTGGGGGCACATACCTGTAATCCCAGTACTGGCTGAGACAGGTGAATCACAGGGTCAAGGCCAACCTCAGCAACTTAGCGAGACTCTCAGCAACTCAGCAAGACCCTGTTTCAAAATAAAATAATAAAAAGGGCTGAGGGTGTAGCCCAAAAGTAGAATGCCCCTGAGTTCAATCCCTAGTATCAAAATAATAATAATAATAATAATAATAATAACAATAATAATAATAATAAATCCCTTTTTGGAGGAATATATCAACCTCCCTTGCTCATACTTCTGACTTGGGCTTGGCTGGTAAGGGTTTCACTATGCCCTAGACTCTTCATTCCTAATCTATTGAAAGGAATTCCTAATGTATCTGGAAAGGGGTGTCCTTATGAAAAAGGTCATTGCAAGATTCAAAAGCATGGTGGGAGGGAAACATGCTTATCTAAACACAAGGTGCCTTTTGAGGAGAGCCACTCAAAATCCATTTCCCCAACTCTGAAGGCAGTGTAAAGACTGAGAAAAGAAAAGAGAAAGGAAGAGAAAGAGAGGTGAAAGGAGCCGTCCTTCCCCTCCCACCACCCAGGACCAGGCCGTGTGCTGCACAGGGCCCCCCAGCACTCATTCAGATGAGGGTCCTGGGATTAGGGACTCAGGTTACACAGGGAAGTTGCCAAATGCTACTTGTTCCCAATACAGAGACCCACACTCTCCTCCTCCAAGGCAATGATCCTGCACATAAATGCCAGGGTCCCTGGAAGCTGTCAGGACAGGCATCTGCAGTCCTACTATGGTCATAAGAGCCTGGACTTCCAACCCAGAGCCAGCACACTAATGCCAAAACATCTAGGCTCAGCCAAGGTGTCACACCAGCCTCAGCACATGAGGCTTTTAGGATAGCAAAGGACAGAGAGCTGGATTCTGGGGGATCCCTTGTCAAGTGTTTGGGCTTCTACCTCTCTTCCCCTCCTGGCCTCTACCCCTCCCCTCTCTCCAATCAGGTGATTCATTCCGGCCCCTAGAGTGCCTCTAAAGGGACACACCTCCCTGCGGTGACCCTCAGGGATAAGGGCAGAGAGGAGCCACCAAAGGCTCCTCTGTTGCTAGCTGAGGCCAGAAGCCAGCAAGACTCCTCTGGCCAGGCTGAGCATGCCCTGGGCACTCTGCCTCACCCCAAATGGGGTACTGAGGGCAACATGGTATTCCCTAGCAGGTTCTGTGCCCTGGCCACAGTCTTGGGGTTTGACAATGCCCTGGATCCCAGGAGGACTCCCGATGCCTTTAAGGATGGATAGTGGTGCCCTGAAGCCCAGCCTCACCCTCTGCATCCTTCAGCCTCCTGCCCAAGGTAATTCCACCCACATCTGTCTCTCGACTCTAACCTACTCTCTCTGTACCATCCCAGGACACCTGTGGGCAGATACCCACAGGTACCTTCTGGAAACTCTCATTTACTATAAGAAATACTACACAGAGACCTGCCATCACACAGGGCATCTTCAGACTGAAAAACCACTGTTAATTTTCTTCAAAGCTCATGGGCCTAGGACATTTAGTTTTTCCTATTTTTGCAGGCCCCAAAGAAAAATGTCCCACTTATTTTCTTACCCTTGCATTAGGAAAGTCTATAATGATTGTGAGTGTGTGTTTGTGTGTGGTGTGTGTGTGTGTGTGTGTATGTGTGTATGTGTGTAAATTACACCACCAGGGGAATTCTGATTCAGTCATCACTAGATCAGAGGGAGGTCTTAGTGGCTCCAGGCTTTGAAGACAGGCAGTTCTGTGTCAGTGCATCCAGAACCTCCAGGAGGGCCAGGATTCCTGTCTGTTTTATGTGGGCTCAGCCCCAGCACCTAAAATAGTGCTGGCTCCATGGTCCACACACAATAAGTACTTATCCTAAGATTTTACATGTCAGAATGTGAGAGTGTGAGTCAGTGGTTTCTAGTATATTTTTTTCTTTTTATAATTCCCCTCCACTGGCTAAAAGAAAAACCATCTAGGTAAGAGATCAACAAGGTCTTTCTTCTACAGTCCTTTAAGGGGAAGACAAGGCAAGCATGTATGTCTTCATGCATGGGCACGAGTGTGCAAGCATGTGTGCATGTGTTGGGGGTTAGCATCTAGATGTGGCATTTTTCCCTTTGCTGTGTCTCATTCAATCCCCACCCCCTTCTTAGCTGCCTGGGTCATGCACCTGAGCTCTGTTATAGTAGTAATTACAATGGATCTGACAGCCTTATGAGTATAGTTCAGAAAGCTGCTGTCACAGAAATTAGCAAGTTTTGCCAACAGCTCAGCTGCAAGGTGAGGGGAGCCCAGGCCGGGACAGGAGGAGTTAACCCAGCCAAGTGGGGTGTTATGCAAAGCACCAAATCCCTAAACTCCCACAAAGATCTTTGATGGCTGTGATCAATAGATTCCCAGACCACGCTGACATAACCTTGTCACGCCTCAGCAAGGGTACAGTGGCTAAAAAGGCGTGGGGAGGTGGAGAGGTGGGAGGAGAGGGGAAGACTGCGAGGACAGGGGAGGGATAAAGACATCAGGCACCCCTGCTGCTCCCCCAGGGCCCCTCCTTCCAAGCTACCCCCTCTCCAACAGGCACCACACAGCAAGTGCCTGCATTGGTTCTTTGGCCTTGTATAGCTTTTAAAATCCTTCAGCTGAAGCGTCTCAGCTCCAATCGCCAGCAAAGCTTGAGCACCCTTGAGACCCTGGTGCAGATAATCATCATCCACTCAGTGACAAGAAGCTGAGTGCCGCTTCGGTACCAAGGAGACCGAATGTGGCAGGGCACCAAGGTGCCATGTTAGACGCATCCAAGCAGCGGCAGCAGCCACGGCAGCAGCACACAGAGATGTGGATGTGTTTGCGAGTTGTTGGGTTGCTTTTTTTTCTCCTTCTTCTTCTTTATCTTCTCTCTCCTTCCTCTCACCCTCCTCAGAGAATCTTCTTTCTGGAGAGGGCGCTGTTATCTCAGCTGCTCTTAGCACGCTCTCCATAGCCCAGCGCCAGCCTGACCAAATTGAACCCTTCGGTCCATACTGTTGGAAAGGAAAATGACATTCATTTGTGTAAAAGTGTAATCAAAAGGTGGGTAGATGGTTTTTCTTGAGCTCAGAGAAATGCAGGTTTGAGCTTATGGTTTTATAAAAGAGAGCCCGCAGGTCAGCAGCTTCCTGCCTTCCTCCCAGCACTTTCCAAGCACTCCTTCTGCCATGTGACAGTGTCACAGTTAATAGTGTTGCATTACGTATACAATTCGCTGTGGATGGTACAGCTGGCTGCGATGGTCCTGCAGAGACCGGGGTGCTGATGGGTGTTTGCATGCCTGCTGAAAGGTGGGAAAGAGAATGTCTAGGACTAAAAGAAAAGCTGTCCCTCACACACACAAAACTCAAACCCCCACCAACTGGAAGCAGTGGCACAAGTCCAGATCCTATATGTTCCTCTCCACCGCAGGCCTTTGGCTCACATTTTCCATCCACAGAGCTCCCTGGCAAATTGAAGATGGTCTAAACAAGGAATACCACATCCCTTGCACGTATTAAAAATAGCTCTCCAAACAGCCCAAAATATTTTAATTCCATTGTCAACTTTCCAACTCCCACCTTAACAAGGGGAAGAGCTCAGAGAGGGACAGCTCTGGGCAATTGTTCTTTGCAGGCATGACTTTGTTTAAGGCCAAGTCACCAGGCCCGACACCCCTCCCCAGAAGCAGATCGATGTTATGATTAAGCAGTGAGCTGTGCAAAGGAGATGCCGGCACTGGAAGACTGTGGAAGGGAAGACGCTGTTCTGTTCCTGACGCCATGAGGACAGAGGTGGACATTGCATATGCAGCTTTGTTATCCCCCTGGGGCGAATGAACGTGAGGCGCTTACCACCATGTGATGAGGGGGTCACAGTAACGAAGCCAAGGGCCTGGGAGAGTGAGAGAGGAAACCATTTTTGCCCCCAAAGTATGGAAAGTTTGTCAGGAACCAAAGCAGGGGGTTTCAATACCCCAGAGAGTCTAACGAAAGAAAGTTACATCTTTAAAAGTCATTGGCCTTATGCAGCAGAGGTGGGAGCCTGGGTGGGCGACCTTGGAGACCGTGGGAGGTCTCAGGGCCTTTCCATCTCCAGCCACTTCCCCACAGGAAAAGCTAACTTGTATTCACTTCATTGATTCATTCATGCAGTTAAATCTACTGATCTCCTACTATCTGTCAGGCACTGTTCTAGGTCCTGGGGAGATGACAAAAACCAAAACTAACAAAAATATTGTTCTCCATGGAACTTACATTCTCCCTCCATAAAGGACAAAGCCTTGCAGAACATAAAGAGAGGCGGGCATGCCCGGGAATGATAACCAAGACCTGAGTGACAGCTCTCCAGGGCATTCTTACTCGGGCAGAGAGCAAGGAGCACTGGATATCAGGTCGAGAGGGGAGAGGGGAGCTCAGGAGTTGGGGGATCAGGTCACAGAGCAGGGAGGAGAGCGCAAAAGCTGAAGGCACTGGATGCCATCCCCTACTTTGCTGAGGATTAACACTGGTAATGAACAGGTAATTGTGCAAATATGTATGGGGTCAAATGCCAAGATTCTGTATTACTATTATATACGAGGCAAGAAGCTGGAAAACATCTTTCTCTGATCAGCTACCAGTAAGTCTGTGTCCCAGGGCCAGGTCAGGATACCAAGCTGCAGAGCTCAGACCAGCAGAGAAGCTGCCCCTGGTCTCCAGGCATCCACTAGCACCCTCCTTCCCTGGGTTTCCCACAGATCCCCATAATGCCTAGGGGCCCAACCACATTGTCCAGCACCCTATTTGCTGAAGAAATTTATAAATAGCAATTTGTAAATAGCAAGTCTTTCCCTAAAACTCCAGTGTGTAGATCAAAGTCACTGAAATGCTAATCCTCATCCTTACTCACCACAGCGCTCAAGAAAACCACAGGTTTCACCTCAGTGCAGGGTGCATCCCCCGGTGTTCCTGCAGCTGTGTCCAGTTGCAAGAGAGAAGAGTCCTGTAGCCCCATGCCACCATGCTATTTCTAGCCTTCAGACAGAGTCACCACCCCTTTTGGGGGGTCCTGATCCCTTTCTTCTTGAGACCACACTCTTTGCTGAACCCTCTACCTGTATCATGCCATCTGACAGCTGTGGCCCTGTCCCTCCTCAAGGATGGCCTTGTCCATAGTTGCCGGAAGTGTTGTCAACTTCCTTTACTCATAAAAAAGAAAACAGAAAAACATTTTTAAAGTTTTCATATCACTTCATAGGAATGAAATACCATCCCCAAATAAGTCCCACCACACACACACACACAAACTCACACGCAATCATCCCGAAGCTACTGGCCTGAAAACCAGGCTATCCTACAGATGCTCCTTCAACATAACTATATAAAAAGAGGCCAGGTCTCAGTCTGCAGCCTGAGCCTGGTTTGTGGTCTGCCCAGGGTCACTAAAATAAAAGATCATCCAGAGAGCTAAGACAAGCAAAGTTACTCAGCATGCACAACACCTAGGGGTGCTGAAATAAGGTTGGAAATACAACCTGGTACGTGACTGCTGAGGGGATATTAGATTACGCCTGGCCCAGGATGCTGAACACTTCGCTGGTATGTCAGGTGCAGTTTGGTTATGCAGAGAATCTAGCTGAGGAGAAAGACCCAGATACACAGAGACAAAAAGAGACAGGGAGAGACATGGAGAATGAGACGGAGTGATTGAGAGAGACAAAACGAGTGACAGTGATACAAAGGGGTGAGAGACAAAGCCAGTACCCTCTCTCCTCAGCATTCCCAGGGACTGGAAATGAAACCAAATGAGTAAGTCATCGTCCTGATTGGTGCTTTTGGAAACTTTTATTTTCCATGAAGAGAGGAAAAGTGGGTGATGCTTTCTCTTTACCCAATTCCTAAATATTTTGCAGGATGCTCAAAAAAATGCAGACCCAAAAATACAACAGCAGCAATAGGAAGAAGAAAAAGAACCACAAAGGGACCATGAACCAACTAGGAAGGTCACCAGCAGACAGAAACGGTGTGCTTTTTTGACTCGGGTTACTCCTTGCCACTATTTTTCCCTTTTCTCCCTCAAACTTCTTCCCTTAGACTCTGCTTTATTGAACTTTAGACAATAGTGACCTCAGCATAGAAACATCTATCCAGGCAGCCTCGGGCTGAAGCGGGAGGCCAGGATGTAAAGGGCAAAGGTTTGACCCGATGAAAAATTTCTCATGGGGTGGATCACACTGACTGGCCAAAGAGATCCCCCCGCCCCCGATAATGTTTTCTCTCTTAAAGGGACTGACCTTTCCCAGCTACATATTTTACTCTTGTGCAAGGAATGATGTTCCCCTCTTCCGGGCTCCGGTGTGGATATCTGCCTCCAGCCACTTCCCATCAACACCACCACTTGTTTTTAAGCTGCCACTTCCCCAGGTCTCAGCCCAGTGATGATGGGGATGCATCCAAGGCTGCAGAGAGCCAGCTCCCGCCTCCCTGCAACCTCTCTGCCCTGCGCTGTTCTCCAGGGATCCAGCCTCTCTCAAAACTGCTGGGTTGCATGAGGGCCAATGGGAAGGCGGTTGTTAGTTGCAAATGTTCAAATTAACACTTCCTCCTGTCTCTGAGTCTGCAGGGAAAACCAAGCCTGACTACTAATTACAGCTTTGGGGGGGTGAAAATAAATGGGCATGTGGCAAGTCAAGGCCTTGCTGCAGAAGGAAAATGTCTTCATTTGGTTGCAGCATTTTGACATTAGAGGCCCAAGAGCTGGAGAGAGGAGCCTGGGGCCTTATCCACAGGAGGACATCTTCAGGCCTTGCTATTATCCACTGGGTTTCAGAGTTCCAGGGCTACCTCTCTCAGCTTTGTGGGGTTTTCCTGGTAGCAGGCAGAGGTGGGGAGGAAGATGCTCCAGGGTCAGTGCAAGGTCAGTAGAAGGTGCGTGGCCCCATCATGACTGCCCAATAGTCCTTTTCTACTGAACACAGTCAACCCTCTGATCGCGAATCAGACCTGGCCTCCCACCACCGCCTGTGGAGTTTTCTGACCATTCCTATCCTTGCAGTCTCCAGCCTTCACTTCCTTCAAGTGCTTTTTCCACCACTCTTTTACCAATGTGATCGCTTTGTACAGTTGGCTAACTTGTATTTATACTGCTTAGCCCTCAAGAGACTTTTCAGTTTGGGAAATATTATCTTTAATCTTAGGGAATTCTTAGCCATGAAACCCTCAAATATTGTTTCTATACCCTCTTCACCATTTCCTCCTCTTGGGACTCCTATTAAATGTATGTTGGGGTTTTTTTAATTTGTTTGTTTGTTTGTTTGTTTGGGGTTTTTTACGTGTCCCCCAGATCTCTTACCTTTCTTTTCATGGTTTTCATCCCTTTAGTTCTTTATGCCACATTTTGGGACTTTTCTCAGCTCAGTCTTCCAGTTTCCTCATTCATTCCTTGCTGCATACTGTATGGTACTTAGCCCATCATATGGCTTAAAATATGCCTGCAAATTCTTTGATAGTCCTTCCTCCAGGGGGTGGAGTCTAATTCATCTCCTCTTGAGTTAAGACTAGTTTTTGGTTTTTTTTTTTTTTGTGTGTGTGTGTGTTTGTGGTACTGAGGTTGAACCCAGGGGCATTCTACCTCTGAGCTCTACCCCCAGCCCTATTTTTTATACTTTATTTTGAAACAGGGTCTCTCCAAATTGCAGAGGATCTCACTAAGTAGCTGAGACTGGCCACGAACCTGTGATCCTCCTGTCTCAGCCTCCCAAGTACTGGGATTACAAGCATGTGCCACCACACCCAGCTTTATTTTTT
>PVJS01013501.1:0-41969 GCA_004027185.1 Glis glis | reverse complement strand
CCCTATTTTTTTTATTTTATTTTTGAAACCGGGTCTCACGAAGTGTAGGGCCTCACTAAGTAGAGAGAGAGAGAGAGAGAGAGAGAGAGAGACAAGGAGAGAGAGAGCGTGAGAGCTGAGGCTGGCGGCGAACCCGGATCCTCCTGTCTCTGCCTCCCAAAGTACTGGGATTACAAGCGAGCGCCACCACGCCCGGCTGTAGTGCCTTTTGGTTTAAGGACTCATGTCTTTGATTCTTGGACATCTTCAGTCATTATCTCTTCAAATAGAAGAATTTCTCTACCCTTTTTTTAAAAATTAAATTTTGTCCTTGGAGCAGCTAGTATGAGATTTTATACCTTTCAAACTATTTCACTCTTTCTTATCTTCACTCCCATGTTTGTCTCTCTATTCTGCCTTCTGGGAAAAATTCTTCAATATTATCTTTCAATTCACAAGTCCTCTGTTTGATTCATTTATCTCTAGAATTCATGCTTTTTAAATTTTAATTAAAATTTTTTTGTGGTACTGGGGATTGAACCCAGGGACATTCTGCCTCTGAGCTACACCCCAAGCCCTATTTTATTTATTTTGAAACAGGGTCTCACTATGTTGCAGAGGGCCTCACTAAGCTCCCGAGGCTGGCCATGCACTTTCTTTTTTTTTTTTTTGCGGTACCGGGGATTGAACCCAGGGGCATTCTACCTCCACGCTACACCCCCGGCCCTATTTTTTATACTTTTATTTTGAAACCGGGTCTCACGAAGTTGCGGAGGGTCTCACTAAGGAGAGAGAGAGACGGGGGGGGGGGGAGAGAGACAGGGAGAGAGAGAGCGTGAGAGCTGAGGCTGGCCGCGAACCCGGATCCTCCGGTCTGTGCCTCCCAAAGTACTAGGATTACATGTGTGCGCCACCACGCCCGGCTTGGCCATGCACTTTCGATCATCCTGTAGGATCAAAAATTCCAAGTACTTGTAATCCCAAATACTAGGATTACAGGTGTGTGCCACTGCACCCGGCTGATTTTTTCGCATTTTAATGACTTCACTCATTAATTCTGAGTTTCCTTGTTGCTTCTTTTTCCTACCTACTTGATTTTTTCACGATTTCCTGTTCTCTTAAAATGCAAGTTACCCCTTGATTTATCTCTATAAATATCCTAAAATAGCAGTGTGAAAGTGCAGCTCACATACGCACCTGGCTGCGTGCAGATAGATAAGGTCTGTCCGCTGTGACCAGTCGGCTTGGTGGAGAGAGAAAACCGCAGGGCTGTTCAGCGTGGTTTGACCTATCGATACGCGTGGACAGCATGGGCCGCGCCACTCTACAGTGTGAGAGGCACAAAGTTCATCTGAGGGTATTTACCAGTGAGGCGTTCAGACTTTGAGAACTTGGCTTGTCTGAGTCAGACCGATCAGAAAGACAGCGGATCTGATTTCCCCTTGGGCAGAGGTCTGTTTATCCTGAACTTGGAGCCAACAGCCCTATTAGTTTTGTACTGACTTGAATATTTTTCCACATTCGGGCAGAGCCATTTGCCAGGAGAAGGGTACAATAACATATTGTTATGACTCTCCCAGGACGGGGGCCGTGCGTTATTCATCTTTCACCCCTCCACCCTACATCTAGCACGCCGCTCAATAAAAGTTTATTGATTTACATTGTAAAACGGATGGTTAATAGATGAGTCATGATATAAATAAATTTTATTTATCCCAACTTATATATTCAGATGGGTGTTGCAGCTACTTTGGGAGCTCCTATCCTAATTGAGCATGTGGCTGTTTCTCCAAAGGATGCAGGGATGTTGCCAAAATTGCTCCAGGGCCATTATATAAGCCACAGTTGATCATCCTGTGTTAACTCTGTGGCCACAGTTTACATGTATGCACTGTATGTGTGTGTGTATGTGTATGTGTGTGTGTGTGTGCATGGAGGTATATATATAGAATAAAACACACTATTATGTTATAATAGATATGGATATATTACATGCTTATTTTGTAAAATATCGCCACGTCCATTAACATATCAAACCAACCCCATTGCAACGTTCACCGTACTGTCTTTCTTTTTTCTGAATCCCAAGTTAACAAAACAGCATTTGGCTTCCACTGAGCTTTCAAAATCTGTCCGTATTTGACAGGTCAACAGTTATAATCATATGTTGACTTTGCAATATACTATTTTAACGATGTGTTAATACATCGCGATCCTTGGGCTGGACTTCCAGAATTGCTGCTTTATAACCGTCGACGGGCGTGTGAAAGCGAACCTCGGTGGCGAGAAAGCCGACTGCTAGAGATACATCATCAGCCGGGGGATCGTGGGGCGTGTGGCTGGCACACACAGAAAGAAGCTGCGAGTGAGCGCTCGGAGACCTCTAAAACTTCTGAAGAACAGCCAGTTTGCGGGGATCCTGGGCGAGCAGTTGGAGAGTGAAGTTTTAAAGGGTCTTGGCAGCGTGAAGGGGGGCGGAGCCCAGCCCCTAGAGCAGCTCCCCACTAGCTGGAGACCAATGAATGGGCCCTCGATGGAAGTCTCTATATTGAAGATCGGGCCCAAATCTGGAGTGAATCGTGATCTTCAATAGGAGAGGGTAATGGGGAAAGGGAGAAGGTAAGAGGGAAGCAGAGCTGGAAGTGGAGAAGGAGAAAGAATAAATAAGGGTCTGGGACATGTAGCTCAGTGGTAGAGAACTTGCCTAGCATGCACAAAGCCCTGGGTTCGATCCCCAGCACTGCAAAAAAATTAATTAATTAATAAGGAATGAGAAAAGGGCAGACAGTGAGATAGCAAGAACAAAAAGTATGAGAGAATTTGGGGGAAAGGAGACGGGGCGGAGCGGGTTGGAAGCTAATTCGGGGATGCTGTCCTTTAAACTGGACTCCACATCTGTGTGCGCAGCGTGGGTACCTTGCACGGAGGTGCTGGGCTGTGTGTATATAAATCCCTGGAACCGGACGGAAGGAGTTCTGCTGTGACCCACTGGGCTCCGTCCACCAAGAATGCTTTGATTCACTGGGTCCTTTACCTTTTCTCTACACTAGGACGGATCCCCCCAGGTCTGAGCATTTAGTCTCTTCCAAGGGAAACCCCAGTGTTCTCCTGCGAAAATCTGGGGGGAAACCTTCTAATTTCTTGGTCATTTTTGAATGCCCTCCCTTCGAATGCCCAAGCTTCTTGGGCTCCTTCTAGAAGGGGCTGTTTTTCTGAGAAAGACGAGTGCATAGTGCACAGGGGAGAGAGGTGGTCCCTGCTCAAGGACTCCCATGGTGAGATCCCCTGTCACTGAGTCCCAGCCAGGGCCCTGGCCTTGTCCTGACAGCACCAGGAGCCACATGGGTAAAGCTTTTATTCTAGAAGCATCTGATGGTGGCACCACAGCAAGCTTTACGAAGATCCTCGCCAAGCCACAGACTTTCTCTGCCTCCTGAGTCCCACCCTCGCTCTCCTGTCCCAGGGACAAAATGACAGGGAGTGAAAACAGATTCTAGGTTGCCATGGAAACCACCTGGAGGGTGGCTCATAATTTGAAAAAGGGCCAACATCTTTGTCTCATGGACTTAAAACTGGTGGTCCAAATATTTGTATCACTTGAGATGTAAGCCAAAAAATCATCAAATTAAGAGTGCATTTTTATGACCCAGTACAAACGTCTTCTGGTCCAGCCTTTATTGGAAAATAATATCAACAACTGAGAGTGGAACTGACAGAGGAGAGGGTTCCATTGTGCTGCACACCAGGGAGCCAGTGACACACGAGAGGGACGTGACATGATTTCTGCCCTGGTGGAACTTGCTTTTCAGAAGGCAAAACAGACAATACATGCATAAAAAAGTTGGAGTAAGAGGGCGTGGTGGTGCACGCTTGTAATCCCAGTACTTGGGAGGCTGAGACCCGAGGATCGCAGGTTCGCGGCCAGCCTCAGCTCCTTAGTGAGGCCCTCCGCAACTTAGTGAGACCCTGATTCAAAATAAAGGATAAAAAATAGGGCTGGGGGTGTAGCTCGGAGGTAGAACGCCCCGGGTTCAATCCCTAGTACCGCAAAAAAATAAAAAAGTTGGAGTAATTCTAGGTTATGACAAATCCCAAGGGAAGGTGGCAGCCATGCTTGGAAAAAGCCGCACTGGATGGAGTGCCCAGGGGAGGTCTGAGCAATAGCATGTGAGCCGTGACATGAAGGATCTCTGTAAACCAGCCCCGGAAGAACCGCGGGGTGGGTGGGGACATTGCAAACACTGCAAGTGACACCTGCTGAGGCCCCCGTGTTGGGGAGAAGGCGCAGGTGTCACAGCATGCATGAGGAAGCCTGTAGTTGATGCCATGCGTGTGGGAAAGGTAGGAAGGTGTGGATTCCCAGGGCAAGACCTCACAGGGCCTGAGAGACCGCGGGGCCCAGGAGCTAGAGGAGGAGGTTAAGCAGTCGAATGTCATTTATGTCTTTCTGGTTTTTTTTCTTTGCAGTACTGGGGATTGAACCCAGGGGCATTCTACCTCCGATCTACACCCCCAGCCCTATTTTTTATTCTTTATTTTGAAACAGTGTCTCGCTAAGTTGCAGAGGGTCTCACTAAGTAGCTGACGCTGCAAACCTGGACCCTCCGGCCTCAGCCTCCCAAGTACTGGGATTACAAGCATGCGCCACCAAGCCCAGTTTATGTTTTTATTATGATTCTGTTTTTCAAATATCACCCTGTCTTGGGTATAGAGAATGTATTGGAGGGAGCTGGAGAGGAAAGAGGGAGAGAATCAGGAAATGCTATGGTCCTAATATCTGTGTCCCCTTAAAATACATATACTGAGCCGGGCATGGTGACTGAACTGGACTAGGGATAGGAAGGGAAACTAAGGAAACAAGGATGAGTTTGAGAGAGAGAGAGAGAGAGAGAGAGAGTGTGTGTGTGTGTGTGTGTGTGTGTGTGTGTGTGTGTGTGTGACTGGGGATTGAACCCAGGGGCATTCTTTCTCTGAGCTGTACCCAAACAGGGTGTCGCGCTAAGTTGCTGAGAGTCTCGTTAAGTTGCCAAGGCTGATCTCAAACCTGCAATCCTCCTGTCTCAGTTTCCCAAATACTGGGATTACAGGCGTGCGCCATCACGCCCGGCTGGCTTTGAGTTTTTAATGTCAGACATTAGCTGGTTAGTGGTGCCATTCGCTGATTCGAGGAAACCTCTGGGAGGAAGGGAGGGAGGAAATTGGGAATGGACTTTTGTAAAAATTTGAATTTGAGGCATGTAGTGGATGCTGTGGTGCGCTACACAGATGCCCCTGCAGCACAGAAGCATGCATTCCTCAGCTGCTGCGAGTGGTGGCTTCCCACATTGGGTCTGTCTCCTGCACTGTCCCTTGCCTCCATTTGGGACGACTCTATAGGGCCATTCCAGCTCCATGGTTCCCTGTGGTACCGGCTGAGCCCACATCGTGATTGTGTCCAGGTTCCACATCTCCCCATGCCCGGTCCTGTTCTCTAACTCTACTGTGGTGTTCTCAAGGGTACCCCTCAATGATCCTGCTGCCCACAAAGCTCCATCTTGGAGAATGGTTCCTGAGGACCCCACCTAAGGCAGTTGGTGCCAGGAGCGGTCCTGGTTAGCAGACCCTAAAATAAGACTGTAGAGCTGCAGTATCCTGCCAGCTGGATGCAAGGAGCCCGGCACAGGAGGCAGGGCCCTGGCACCGGCACGGGCAAGGCTAAACCTCCTCTGGTGGTACTGTAGTGCAGGCATTCGAAAGAAACAGAGAAATAGAAATAAGAAGGCAATGAAATAAGATGGCTGTGACCAATTTAGGGATGCAATCAAGTCAATAAAAATACTGCTGCTAATTAATCACCAATTAAAGGTGAAGTGTGTGAGTCAGGGAGCTTCCTTGGCATCATAAAAGGAGACTCATCTCACTTACGACTGGAGGCAGAGATAGCTGAGGATCGGGGGAGGCTTTAATGGCAGGGCTGCAGAAGCTGCAGAGAAGGTTGGAGTCTCAGCCCCAGCAGGTTGGCTTCCGCGGGTCAGGGTCCCATTTGGGAGAGAGAGGGACTCTGGGATTGGAATGGGACTCTGGGATTGGAATGGGAACATCTAGGTCAACGCCCTAAAAACTGTGAAACCCCAAATCCCAGGAATCTTCCAAGCCTGCAGAAGCGGCTCTCTCCCACCAACTTATGCTGCCACTGCTTAAAGATCATGTGGATACTGCTGTCTTGCAAGATAACACGAACCCCTCAGAATTAGAGCCCCCCACCTTCCCTCCTGGGTTCCAGATGGACAACTGAGTCTCAGTGTAACCCAGCTGTGGAAGGAAAGGAGCTAGATCCCAAAGGAAGAGCAGGACCCAGCAACAACGTCCCTGTAGACACAGGAGGGCGCACATGGACCAGATCTGAGGGGGCTGGATGGTAACAGTTCCTGGTGACAGGAACACTCCCCGTGGGTTAAACTCCCTGGCAAGGAAGGCTGGACCCCCAGACCATGTCCCTGGGGGTTCCTCAGAATAAATACATCACCCCCCAAAGCAATACAGAAGTCCTGGTAGGGGGACCAGCATGGTGGAGGAGTTCCATCAGGGCTGTCTTCTGTAGGTCATGGCTGGCAGTGGGAGAGGTTGTTATAGAACTGGGCTCTCTGGTGGCAATGGGGTTCATCGGATCCCCAAATACCAGAGGCCAGGGAGTAGCTCCAAATGGTCAGAAACAGGGCGGTGTAGTTACCGAAATGAGGGCAAGGTCAGAGTCACAGAAGGGGAGGTCCTGATCTACAGATGGGCTGGGAGATACTTAATGGAACCACCTACTGGGGCGAGCTAGATGGACGGCTGCCAGCGGTGTGATTCAATTAATATATTCAGTTAAAAAGAATGGATGATCACAAGGGCAACGAGGCCCTTTAAAAATTATGATATCTTGCTCAGTTTCCATTCTGAGACAGTTTTCATGCCCAGAATCCAGGGACTGAAGGGAGAGGTTGAATCTCGAAATAAGGGTAGGAAATTACCAGCCCCAGTCATTCCCCAAAGGACCTTCAGCCATTTACTTGGTGGATGGAAATGTATGCAGACATTTAGAGGACCACTGCCCACAGGATCCAAATCAACATTGACACCCAGGACCCAGGATGTCCCCTTTTATTTTTTTGTGGGACTGGGGGTGGAACCCAGGGGCCTTCTACCTCCAGGCTATACTCCCAGCCCGATGTTATTTTTTATTTGGAAACAGGGTCTCGCTAAGTTGCTGAGAGCCTCACTAAGTTGCTGAAGTGGAGTTCGAAACTGCGATCCTCCTGTCTCAGCCTCCCTAGTACTGGGATACCGGTGTGTGCCACCACGCCCGGCTAGAATGTCCTCTTTTAGAATGAAGGGAGATGGGATTCAGATATCTGGGTCCTGACCCAGGTTTGGTTCATAGTAGGTCTAGTGGGTTCCTGGAGCCACCCAGTGATCATTTCCCTTGTCCCTAAATGTATAATTAGAGTGGATGAACTTGATCCTTGGCCTGTGGTGTAAAGAACTATTATAGTGGGAAAGGTCTAGCAGAAGCCCAGGGAATTGTCTCTCCCCAAGCAAGAACGTAAATCAATAGGGAGAACAGCATATATATATATATATATTTTTTTTTCCCTGTGGTACTGGGGATTAAACCCAGGGACAGTCTACCTCTGAGCTACACCCCCAGCCCTATTTTATGTTTTGAAACAAGGTCTCACTAAGTTACTGTGTGCTGGCCTCCAACCTGTGATCCTTCTGCCTCAGCCTCCCAAGTACTGGGATTACAGGCATAGGCATGCACTACAGTGCCTGGCTAAGAAGGGCATTTTTTTTTGTGTGTGTGTATGTGGTACTGGGGATTGAACCCAGGGGCATTCTACCTCCAAGCTACACCCCCAACCCTATTTTATATTCTTTATTTTGAAACAGTGTCTCACTAAGTTGCGGAGGGCCTCACTAAGTAGCTGAGGCTGGCCATAAACCTGTAATCCTCCTGTCTCAGCCTCCCAAGTACTGGGATTACAGGCATAGGCAGGCACTGCAGTGCCTGGCTAAGAATGGCATATTTTAATTTCATACTTAAAGACCTAAAGAATGCAAAGTGTACAGTGTCCCTCTCACATCCCCATGTAGTTCCTCAGTTTTAGAAAATTTAGGCCGGGCGTGGTGGCGCACGCTTGTAATCCCAGTACTTGGGAGGCTGAGCCAGGAAGATCTAAGGTTCAAGGACAGCCTCGGCAATGTAGCAAGACTCTCAGCAACCTAACTCTGTTTCAGAACAAAATATTAAAAAGGGGGGTAGCTTGAAGATAGAATACCTCTGGGTTCAATCCCCAGCACACACAAAAAAGAAAAGAAAAAAAAAGAATGGCAGCAAGCAAAAAGTTATGGGGGTGGTCCAAGGAGAATCATTCCTGGGACCAGGACTGAGCCTAGTGGAACTGGTGACACGTACCAGGCTGGACTTCAAAAATGCTGCGGACAGTGACCGCTGTGTGCTTCCCCTTCCCCTCCTTAGAGAGTGTCTACACAGCTCGACTGTGTCTGTCCTGCCACTTCATTCTGGGTGTCTAGGTGGGAGGGAGATGACGTCTCTTTTTAGTTCATAGATCCAGAGAGACAGCGCCCAAGGACCACACCTGGGAAACCACACCGGAGGACCCTCATCTGCACCCGATTTAGGTGACACGATCCTGGTCCCGGAGCCTGAACCAGACGCTGAAATGCGATGAGACTTTGGAGGTGGAATAGGAGGAAGGGTGACTATATTTTGCATATCCTGGGGTGTGATGGTTAATTTTATGTGTCACCCTGTCTGGGCCAAAAGATGCCCAGGTAACTGGCCAAACAGTATTTCTGGGTGTGTCTGTGAGAGTGTTTTCAGAAGAGATTAACATTTAAATCAATAGGCTGTGTAAGGAAGATTGCCCTCACCAAGATGGGCAGCATCATTTATCCGCTGAGGACCTGAACAGAACAAGGAGGTGGAGGGGAGGTGAATTCTCCCTCTTCTAGAGTTGGAACATCCATCTTCTCCTGTCTTCAGAACTCCTGGTTCTCAGACGTGGACTGAATCGTATTACCAGCTTCCCAGCTTGTCTTCATGATCACGTGAGCCAATTCCCATATGTCTCCGCTTGCAGATCTTTATGTACGTATACCCCATTGGTTCTGTTTCTCTGGAGAACTCTAGTATAGGACGCGTGTGTGTGAATCTTTCAGAAATGACCACAATAATATTCCCCATCATACCTGCTCTTCCAGAACCTTGCCACGTCCCTGCCAAGAGATACACTCTGTCCCCTCCCCTTACACTTGCATGGGTCTTTGTGACTGCTTCACTGTTAGACCATGGTGTAAGTGATGCTGTGTGACCTTTGTTGTAGGAGGTGATGTGGCCCTCATGAGTGTCCCTGTGCTGTCTCTAAGGGGGACTGCCAACGAAGCCCCACCACCATGCTGCAGAGAGCCCACCTGCAAGTGCTCTGGCCAACAGCCCAAGAGTCTCACTGCCACTGTCGTCAACTTCCAGATGTGTGAACACATGAGCCTGCTGTTAATTCCACTTGTCCCTGGAATCACTCCAACGCGGGTGAGCGGTCCCCACTGAGCCCCTTGCCCGAGTTGCAGACGTGGGACAACCCTGAAGGGCCGTCCCGGTACCAGAGCTTCCTGTGGGGTTGACCATGCACAGAAAGAGGTCACGCATGGCTCTGAAGGTCAAGGGAGTAGTCAGGACCAAAGATGCTCATCTGGGAGAGACCACAATGAACATGGTACTAAAGGTCTTGGGTCTGGGTGATATGACCTGGGGAGAAAAATCTAGAGAGAGAAGAGGCCGGAGGGCTGAGCTCTAGGCGCTCCGTCACCTAGAGAGCGGGTGGGGGAAGGAGCCAGCAAAGATGAAGAGCAGAAACGTCAGGAGCCAGGAGAGGAGGATGAGCCAAAGGAGGGGGCTGTTGAGGCTGGGGAGGAGGACATTAGTATGTCTCTGCAGTCAGATCCCATGAGGTCATCAGTGACCTGTCAAAAACATGTCATGTCAGTGCTGAGCAAGGGGCACAGCCACGGGAGGGGCTCACGAGCCAACGGTAGCGTGAGGAGGGGAGGCAGATGCAGCGCCCTGGGCAGGCAGGTGGAGGTATGAGTGAGGCGGGTCTTCCAGGAGGGCTGGGCGCTGCTTCTGTGGTCAGACAGGGAAGCTGGACACAGTTGCAGGTAGCTTTGTGCCCAGAAGCAGAAACACAGGGCTTTTGCTGAGACCTTTTGCAGAGGAAGAACACTGCTGTAAAAGATTCCAGCCCCAACTCTGTGTCCAGAAAGTCAATCAACAAACCCACACAGGAAGTCCTGCTTTTGCTTCCTCAGTTCCCGCTGTCCTCCCTTCCTCCCTCCCTTCCTCCCTGGTGTGTGGATCCCCAGGCTTATCTGCCCAGCGGGGCTGCTGGATCCCCCGCGGGTCTTTTGTGTTCTCGGCAGTTCTAGCAATGGCTGGGTCCCTAACAGAAACAAACTCCACACCTGCTGATGTGGGCATGTTAATTTCATCTAACCAATTGAAAATGCTGGAGGCCACCCGACGTTTAAACGAATTACCTGCCTGAATCAACCCACGAGCGATCAGAACACTGAGAGGAGGGAGCAGAAGGTTCTGCCAGGTTCTGGAGGTAGGTGGGTGATAGTTCTTGAGAATGAACATGAACTTCAGGTTTCCTGGTGCTGTGGCTTGTCTCCTCAAACTCTTGCAGAAGTCTGACCCCCAAAGGCATGCTAATGGTATTGAGGGGGTGGAAACATGATCTGACTGTGGTGTTTAGAGGTGGGCACTCCTGGAGGTGACTAGGATCAGATAAAGTCACCAGGGTAGAGCCCCCATGACTGAATCCTGCTGGCTTTAAAAGAAGAAGGAAGGAGACAAGAAGAGATGCCCATCTCTCACCATGTCGTGCCTGTACCATCCCAGGACTCTGCCACCAGATGCAGCCTCTCAACCGTGGACCTTTAGAACCGTCGGCCCAAATGAACCTCTTTTCTTGATAAAGTTATGCACCTCAGGTATTTTGTTATAGTAATGATCAAGGACTAATACACCTGGGAACCAGGGGGCTATGGGCAGCTTGTTGTCTGTTAAACAAATTGGTAAAATTTCTGGGTGCTGTGCCAATCTCAATAGGGGCTCCTCTCTAAGTTCCTGCAGGGCAAGTGAGGAGAGGGACACCCATTCCCCCATCCCAGCTGTGACGTGCCTGCTCCATGCCAGGCCCAGAGGGGGTCCAAATGGCTGTAGCTGTCCCAGTTTTGTGAAGGTGCAGTGCCTTTGCTGTATCTGCAGTTCTGGGAGGCGGGGCAGGCCAAGCCCAACCCTCACACCTGCTGGAGGGGAGCTGGTAGGACTGACAGTGGAGATGTAGGGTGGCGGGTGGCGGCATGGCCAGGGCTCCACTCTGTTGGTGGCTCCCACAGCACGGGCCACTCCCTCCGTGGAGCACAGGCTGCTCCACCAGCGAGGTGGCTGCTCCAGGTTGGAGGCACAGACTCACAGCACGGTTGCCAGACCTTCACACCCCACCCAGGGCTTTGCAACCACACAGGGACAGGCCCAGGACTGAGTGATTTGTTAGCATTCGCTCGGGGAGACACAGCCACCTGCCAGAACTGCGTGACCTCTGACTCCAGTCACAGCTGTGGTTGGCAGGCTGCGGTGCCCTGGAGCCAAGTCCCAGGCAGCCAGGCGACCATGGCTGCGGCAGAGAAGGACACAGTCCCACCCGCCCCGGCCCTTGAGGACTGGTTTTTGTCTTTTACTTCACCGACAGCTTAAAGCTGTTATGGAAAAACATTTTATTACACATGTTCAACTTGCTTCCAATGAAATGATTAATTTTTCATGTATAATGGCATCCAATGTTTGTCTTCTGTTCTTTTTTTTTTTTTTTCCTTTTTTCTGTCTTTCAGAACCAGCACCAAAGAGTCAAACAAGAAATACCACGGGTACAGTACGTAATGGAAGTTAACTAATGGAAAATATATACATTTAACTCTGAAATGAAAAAAGAAAAAAAAAGCAACGATGATATTATTGCCACCAAGAATCTTCCCCTCTGTATTCTGATAATACCAAACCACGGTCAACTGAGAGGGTTTCGTTTTGCACCAATAACAATAGCACCATAAGACCGCGGGAGTCTAGCTGGTAACACATTTGTGCCGCCACTAAGGTACAGTACTCGAGTGACAGTACGGGGTGTGGTTAACAACACAGAAACATCCCTGCTGCTGTCACACAGCTTTGATGTCTCCATGCAGAGTGGAGCAAGAATGTCACAATGGTTTTGAGGCCGGTGCCATTAACAGAAAGCTGGCTGGTGGATTTCAGAGGGCCAACACCAGCAGGCGCCATAAGGGCTCAGAAAGACACCGGCCTCGGGGAGCCAATGGGGTAATAAGAACGGAATCAATTGTTCTCATTCTGAGGACACGGGGGTCCTGCCAGGGGGATCCATTCAGGGTGGCTGGGGGCAGTTTAGAGGCACCAGGGACAGTGGCCGCCTACGGGCACAAGCACGCGCTCGCCCTGCTTGGGTGGCCCCCGCAGATGAGCAGAAAAGGCGGCCACCGCTTCCTTAGCTGGCTGCCCCAGCTCTGCTTCTTGGCTCCAAAAGACTAATGTCTTTTGGTGAATTAACAGCACATTTTGGATCGGAGAAAAATGGACCCCCTTCAGCCTTCCAGAATTTGACAGTTTTGGGGAAACGGGTGCCTACGCTGGGGAGCTCAGTGGTTTTCGTAGGCCCCAGTGTGACGGCTGGGGGCTTACCAGCTTGACATCCTCTCGTTGCTTCCCACAGAGCACCGAAGGAGTTTTCTCAACACCTTTTGTTGATTCAAGTGGAACCAAAAACATTCCCTACCATCCCCTCGACTCCTCTGCCACGGGATAGTAAGAATTAAAATGACACAACAAAACAAAAACAAACCAAACCAGAAACAAACGCAGCACCGCTAAATCAAGAAGCGCTCGCAGATGAGCCGGGGGAGACTGGCCCCCGCGAGCTCTTCTGTCGGAACCTGGGGAGGAGGAGGCAGGTGCTCAAGGTGAAGTCCTAGAACATCAGCACCCATGCAACACCCACCATGTTGGCGGGCAAAGTAGGCGTCCAGGGTTTCCATCCTCAGCCTGGCCTCCTGGGTCCTACCCTCGGCTCCACTCTCCAAGAGGCCACTCTGGATTTCTCTGGGCAGCTGGAGGTGGAATATCTCTGACAAAGCAATGGTAAGAAAGGCTTCCTCCTGCCTTCCCAGCATCATCCTTGCGCCTCCAGGAAGACGGGCCAATAATGCCAGCCGCGATGCTAACGGGTACCACGAGGTCTGAGCTATGGGAAGGGATGGCGGGTGTGCAGCCATCTCAGCTGGGCACCGTCCCTTCTTCCGCTGGTCCTGGCACTCCAGGCTAGAGGAAACCCACCCCGTGTCCTGAGGAAGCAGCTGTGCCCGCTCTGCAGATCCCAGGCCTGAGCTGTGTGCTCAGAGATCCTGAATATAATCTTCGGCGCAAAGGTCAAGGTCAACGGAAAGCTGTGGGCGGTGAGCGCAGCTGCATCTAGAAGCTCTGTGCAGTGCTGGCCAGAGTGGACGCCCGAGGAGGCGGAGCAGGGAGGGCGGCGGCCATATGCCTTGACAAAGCCGTGCTGCACATCCGCCTTCGTGTTAGGAAGCAGCCCCATCGCCAGGATTAGCACGTGCCCTGTTCACAGCACCTCGAAGAAAGGCTGCCCTGTCTCCCCCACATGATGGACAGCAGAGCTTCAAAAAGATGCTTCCCCAAACCCAGCCCTTCTGGAACGTTCTCCCACTTGGGTGGTGTGCAGAACTACGTGGCGCTGGCGTCCTTGTTGGTCTGTGTAGCTTTAAACGCTCAGGGACAAGACTTCTAAGGCAAGGCCCAGGGTTTTGAGAATATGTTCTCAGAGATGGGCAGGGAGGCGGATTCTTGTGTTTTCAGGAAAATAGATTACGGAATGTCTCGGCACCAGAAGCCAGCCCTCTCCAGATAAGCCCCTGGCAGAGGCTTGTCCACATCTGTCCTTCTACCCGGGGTGAGGCTGGCTTCCAGAAGAAAGCCTCTTCTAGAATATTCCCCCTGTGGTATCAAGCCCTGGCTATTCCAATGTCAAAAGAAAGCCAGGACAGAAGCAGCCACCAATGTGTCGTGTCTCTGTCTTTTGGCAGCGGTCCTCCAGAGGTGTTCCCCTTTGAAGCACACGGAATCTTAGACATTGTAATTGTTTTGTGACTCATGCCTGTTTCTCCTTACTGTAGAAAGCCATCCAGTGGCTGTTATCAATATATTAGAAGCACTAATGGAATATCAAACCCACTCTCAAGTTCTGTGCAGTCGGATTCTGGGGGCAGCTTGTCAGGGGGCAAGGTGTGCTTCGGGGGTCCTGGCCACGGGGCTGGTGTGCTCGAGGTGGGGGGGCTGTCCACTCAGAGTGCCTGGCTTCAGACCTCGAGTCTGCACGCGGAGCTACTTCTGGGCCGTGTGTCATGAGCTTGGCGGCGAGGGCGGCTGGCGCATCTTGTTGGCGTAGAAGTCCCTGCATGTCTGGCAGCAGCGCTGGTACCACCGCATGTCCTGGCAGAGGTTCTTTTCCCGGATGACCCGGCAGTACACCGTCCACTGGTCTCGTGTGCATTTGTAGGTCAGAGCCGCTAAAGGGACAGCGGAGAGAGAATGCTCAGAGGTTAGAAGGCGTGGGCGCGTCATGATGCATGCACAGTGGTGGCCGGTGGCCTGACAGTTGGGGGCTCCATCACCCTTGTTTTCACATCGACCTTGCACAGACTGATGGAATCTTGCCCTAGTCGGGGCACCATGGATACCACTTTCTACCATGCGGGATGCATTTGGTCCAACTCCAGTGTGTGACTGAGAGTGGTGATCTGGCTGCCTACTCAGGAGGGGGCACTCATTGGCCACCCTGCTCCTGAGCTTGGTGACGGTCACTGTTACGTGTGGCAGAGCACACCATTACTGTTGGCTTTTATAAAACAGGGTGACGTGGAGCAGTGGACATTAAAGGACCCACAACAGCATGAGGCCAAAGTACAAACAAGAACCCCACATGCCCTGCAGGGTCTTAGCTGTGAGGAGAGAAAGCCCTGCTCAAAAGAGGCCCCTGAAGCCGGGCGTGGTGGCGCACACTTGTAATCCCAGTACTTGGGAGGCTGAGACTGGAGGATCCGGGTTCACGGGCAGCCTCAGCTACTTAGTGAGGCCCTCCACAACTTAGTGAGACCCTGTTCTAAAATAAAGGATAAAAAATAGGGCTGGGGGTGTAGCTCAGAGGTAGAATGCCCCTGGGTTCCATCCCCAGTATTGCAAAAAAAAAAAAAAAAAAAGAGGCCCCTGGAGGACCTGCAGCAGGCAAATCCGCGAGTCACCTCCACAGGCTCAAGACCCCCAATGGAGCTGCTCAGAAAGCCGCTTCATTCGCGTGGAGTTTCCGTGTTAGGGGAAGGGGCTTTGGGTAGGCATATGTATCTCAAGGATTCCCACTGGGAAAAGCAGAAACTGTTAAAAGGAGTTATCAGATCAATATGAAATGTTCTTCCTTTTCTCATCGCCCCACTGGCCTGGGGCATGGACAGATACAGGGCCAGGTTCCCCGCACCAAGGACCAAACCGCTCACACAAAATCCACACTTTCTCTCCTGTGTCTGTGCGCATCTCGGGCATTGCCCAGGGAGGACCCGCTCAAAAAGCCGCAGGCCCTCGTGACTCATTCCTTTCCCTCAGTGCTTCTCATGCACGGGAATCCTAGCATGTTTGGAGAACATTCTCGTGTGTTGGCAGAGGGCCTGGTGGGATGTTCAAGGGGACCGTGTTTGAGACTACAGTTAGCAAATGCCTCCTTTCTGATAATAGAATTCCATCTCTGAATCCCCCTAAAGTCTACAGTGACAAATGCTGGTCTCTCCAGGGCTTGAAGAAGGCCCAAGATAGCAGCTCTCTGGCTTTTAAAACTGCACCACCAGCGGGGATCCCCTGGGAGCGAGGGCAGGGGGAGGTACTCACCCAGGCGAGGGGAGGTGATGGTGTTCACATTGATCTTGTCATTGCAGACCTCCTGGTGGCACTGTCTGTAGGCTGCTGGCTTCGAGAGGGTAGCACACTCGCTGCCGTGGCGCCCGGTGATCTTGTGCATGCACTGTACCACGCGTGACTGCAGCCCCTTCCCACAGGTCGAGGAGCACTGCCAGAGACAGGGACAGCCTGAGGCAGGGGCCTGCGTGGACCCGAGGGGCAGGGACAATAGCACTGATGACACATGTCATTCCCAGGTGCCTGCAACATTGGCAGGGCAAGAAGCTGCTGGAAGACTGTTCCACCATGCAGGTCCCTCCCCCAAATGTAGAGGTTGAATCCCGACCTCCCAGTGGGATGGCATTAGAAGGCAGGGACTTTGGGAGGTGATTAGGGTCAGGTGAGGTCACGAGGGTAGGGCCCCTCATGATGGGATAAGTATCCTTTGTTGAGAGCCATCTTAGAAATACACTGAAATTATCTTCTTGGACTGGCTCAGTTTGAATACACGGTATTTGGCTGGGTGGGATTCATCCGCAAGCGGACATTCCAAGGGACCTGATGTAATCTCTAAGGTGCGGTCTTTGATGTCCTCTACACCCAGTAATGTCTAATCCCTCCTTCATCCAAGTTTGTCACGTCTGCCTCACTGACCTTCTTTATTGTAACTCATGACAATTGTTAGTTTCTGTGTTTGATTAACTTTTACGATGCTTTGTCTAAAGTTTCTATAAAAGCAAGGTGCTGGCTACAGATGGACAGGAGAATTTGTCATCTCTATCTCCTCCCCAACCCCCCAGATTATTAAATGTAATTATTCTGCAAATTATTATATCAGACTTCATGTTGTTATCATGCGAGAAGACTATTGATCAGGAAGCTTCCTGGTGCAGCGATCTTCCGTGGCAGGAACCACGGAACAATTTTCAGGAAGCTGCCTGGTGCAGCGATCTTCCGTGGCAGGAACCACGGAACAATTTCAGGAAGCTGTCTGGTGCAGCGACCTTCCGTGGCAGGAACCACAGAATAGTTTTCAGGGAGCTGCCTTAAAGCAGCAACCTTCCGTGGCGGGACTACAGAGTAAGTAGCGTCCGCCGGAGCAACACCAATAGTCCTTTTAAGAAGAGAAAGTGACTAGAATATTTTCTCCACCATGTGAGGACATGGGAAAACGGCTGTCTGAAAATCAGAAGGAGATCCCTCACCAGACACCGGATCTGCTGGCATATTGATCTTGGAATTACAGACATAGAACCGTGCAAGATAAATGTGTCGTCTAAGCCACCCATCTTTGGTTTATTGTGATGACAGTCCCAGCTGACTAAGACACAAGAGGACTGCCGAACCGTTAATTCATCCTGGTTGCGTCTCATCTCCCACCTCGGTTCTAAGCAAAGAGCCTCGCTTTGAAATTCTCAAGAGAGTGCACCACGGTGGTCCCCACGAGGGAGCGGGCCACAGGGGTCTCCCTGGTACTTCCTGCTGCCTGTACCTCTGGGTCCTTTGCCCAGTTGTGACTGCAGTCGGATTTCTCACAAGCCTGGAAGGTTGGGGCGTAGGATCATGTGAAGTTAAAACAAAATGCAACGTTCCTTGCATACCAGAATCATGGACTAATGTTTGAGGCTAATGGAGTTAATTTAGACACCAAATCCCCCGTTGCTGGCATCGCCAGCACTGCCGCCCTGGCACCCAGAGGCGGAGGTTGCTCCATCCAGGTCAGTGCGGTTGAGCAGAAGGTCCCACATTCCCGAGGAGTGGACCAGGGAGGCCTCCACTCTGTGGTTCTGTCCTCCCTCCCAATCTTCTTCAAGCTCTTTTAAAGTAGTCATGTGTTTTTGTGCCAATACCACAAAAATAGACACATAGACCAATGGAATAGACATGGAAGAGATGGACAAATCTCCAGTTGATTTTTGACAAAGAAGCCAAAAACATATGCTGGAAAAAAGATAACCTTTCAGCAAATGGTGCTGGGAATACTGGATACCCATGTGTAGAAAAATGAAATTAGACTCCAGTCTCTCACCCTGCATAAGAGTCAACTTAAGATGGATCAAAGACCTATGAATTATTATTATTTTGGTGGTATAGGGGATTGAACCTAGGGGCATTCTACCTCTGAGCTATACCCTTAGCCCTATTTTATTTCTAATACTTTTATTGGTGTATTATAGTCTCATATCATAATGTAGTTCATAGAAATAGTCTAAATTGCCACATGCTGGCCTCCAACCTGTGATCCTCCTGTCTCAGCCTCCCAAGTACTGGGATTACAGGTGTGCGCTACCATGCCTGGCTAAGACCTAGAAATTAGACCAGAAACTTTGCAATTACTAGAAGAAAACATAAGACCAGCTTTCCAACATCTAGGCACTGGTAGAGAATTCCTCAATAAGACCCCCACGACTCAGGAAATAAAGCTGAGAATCAATAAACGGGATGGCATCAAACTAAAAAGCTTCTGCAAAGCAAAAGAAACAATCAAGAGTCTGAAGAGAGAGCCTACAGAATGGAAGAATATCTTTGCCAGCTACTCTTCTGGTAGAGGACTAATACATAGAATATATAAAGAACTTAAAAAACTTAACACCAAAAACACCCCAATAAAAAATGGGCAATTGAACTGAATACACACTTCTCAAAAGAAGAACTACAAATAGCCAATAAACATATGAAAAAATGTTCAACATCATTAGCAATCAGGGAGATGCAAATCAAAACAACGCTGAGCTTTCATCTAACTCCAGTTGGAATGGCGGTCATCAAGAACACAAACAATAACAAATGCCGGGGAGGATGTGGGGAAATAGGAACTCTTATACACTGTTGGTAGGATTGTAAATTAGTACAACCACTATGGAGCTCAGTATAGAGGTTCTTCAAAAGGCTAGAAATGGAATCATCATATGACCCAATTCTGCCAAAGAATTAAAGTCAGTATACTAGAGCAATACATGCATATCCATATTTATAGCAGCACAATTCATAATAGCCAAATTATGGAAGCAACCCAGGTGTTCATCAAAAGATGAATGGATAAAGGAAATGTAATATATATATATATTATATATATATACATATATATACACACACACACACACACACACACACACACACATACATACACAATGGAATTTTACTCAGCCATAAGGAAGAACAAAGTTATGTCATTTACAGGAAAATGGACGGAACTAGAGAACATTATGCTAGGTGAGATCAGCCAGTTGCAGAAAGTCCAGTCACAGGTATTCTCTCTCATGTGGAAGCTAGAGAGAAAACAGGAAACAAAAGGGACTTCTTCAGATAAATGAGACCAGTAGAATAGTGGGAGGAGGTTGTGGGAAGAGAGGCAGGGAGGAGAAAAATATTGATGAAAGAAATAGTTCAAATAATGCTATATCCATATATGAAGGTATCATTGCCAATCTCAATAACATGTACGGGGAGGAGGGGGGAGTGGAGAGGGACGGAGGGAGACGCACCAAGCGCTGCGTGCACGTATGTTTGTATCATTTTGAACCTCACTATGATGTATAATTACACTGCACCAATAAAAGCATAACAAGCAGTCGTGCCACATGATCTTTCAGTCACCCATGCACTACATACGCGACAGTGTTCCCGTAAGATCCTAATGGAGCTGAAAAATTCCCGTCACCTAGGGATGTTGTACCCATCCTAATGACGCAGCTCAACACATTAGTCACATGTCTGTGGAAACAGTATATAGAACCTACTGTTGCCATTCCTGTAAGAAGACAGCACATAAAGTCAAGTGCAGGACAGAATACTTGACAATAAATGACTGTACTACTGGCTTATGTATTTACTCTACTTTTTAGAGTGCACTATTCTACTTACAAAATGTTTACAACTGTCTGCGGGGTTATGCCTGCAGCAGCCACACACATCTCCTGTGTACTGTGTCTCTTGGTTGCACCAAGAGGCCACATGGAGGGACTGACCTAGACCACCCCTCTCTGATGTTCCCACAAAGATAGGTTCACCTAATTGAGCATTTCTGAGTACCTGGCCCTGGGGCTTTGTGGTGCATGACTGTCTTTCCTAGGGAGGGAGCTCTGTGCTTCCCCCAACCCTGCTCCCTGAGCTCCTCGGCCCTTGCTCATGCTCTTGGGAGCCCCTGAAACTGTCTCTCCACTAAGTCTCTTCCCAAGCAGGGACCGTATCCACCTGTGCACCTCTCCATCTGGTGCCCCAGTATCCACACAACCCCTGATTTATGAGTGCTCTGCAAAACCTTAATAGACCCCAAGCTGCACTATGGTGCCCAGCTGGAGTTAATAATGGCACCTCAGGGTGCAGAGAGGGGAGCGGGGCAGCCCTTGGAATGCCGCACATGGTAAGGACTCCAGGTGCCACTGGGATCAGGCGCTTGCCTACGTCCTCCCCTTGGGGCCTGACCAGGGCCTGTGCCTGAGGAAGGGCCTTCCAGTCCCCCAGAAGCCACAGCTCAGCGGGAGACCTTGGTGTTGCCATGGGTAACCGCCCTTTCCAGGGGGGAGCCGGATGATTCCCTCTGCTTTCTTGTCTGACAAGCAATATCACATCGATGATTTCACTTTAGACAGATAAGCATTCAGAGGGAATGTTGCTGGGAAGGGGCCCCGGCATGTTCAAGCCAGCACTGCCCCACACACCCAGGCCAGGCCAGCCCTAGGCCTGTGCTCCATGCAGACTCCAGTTCCACTACACCCATCAGAGGCTGCTCATGGCCTTGAGAAGTCATCCTGTATTACAAACGCAGATTTCTGGGCTCCCTCCCAACCTCAGGAGTGGGCACCGGGGCACATGGAACTCTGGGGGTGCTGAGCTTGGAGTGATGAGGTCACACAAGGGGACTGTCCCCACCAGGGAGACCTTGAACTTGGGACAGAAGCTATACCAACTGGGGCAGGGGGGAGGGGGAGGAGGAATCTTAAAGGGAGCTAGGATCTGCTGCATGGAGTTAGTGGGTGAGCTTTTAAAAATCCTGATGTCAGCCTGGGGCGATGGCGCACGCCTGTAATCCCAGTACTTGGGAAGCTGAGACAGGAGGATTGCAGGTTTGAGGCCAGCCTTAGCAATTTAGTGAGACCTGGCAAGACCCTGTTGCAAAATAAAGAATAGAAAGGGCTGGAGGTGTAACTTGGAGGTAGAACACCCCCTGGGGTCAGTCCCCATTAAAACACACACGCGCGCGCGCGCACGCACACACACACACACACACACACACACACACACACACACACACACTCCTGATAGCCCAGATTAATAAAATCAGACTGTCTAGGGTCATCACTGTTTTTAAAATTCTCCAGGTGGTTGCAACCCGCAGCGGGAGCTGAGAGCCCTTGACTTAACCAGAGCTTGGCCCAGCACCCCGTGCAGAATGCAAAGCGCTCGCTCTCCTTCCGGTGAAGTGGTTGTATATTTATGTACAGATATGTATAATTAAGCCAGAGTCCCGTCCAGCCGCAGCAGCCTGGGCTGCTGAGTTTACATAGGGGTGACAGGTGTGCTCAATCTAAGGGGCGAGGGCTTTCAGTCAAGACCACTCTGAGAGAGGAGTAAGTGCTACGATGTTTGCATAAGAACAAAACCTCTTCCAGCTCCGGGAGGGGTGAGGAATGCTCTCAAGGACATTGTAGTCAAGTACTGTTTGTTTGGAGGAAATGCCGCTCACCTGAATGACCTAATCAAAGCTCATGATTGATGGGGCTAATGGAGATCACCTGGGCACTCAAAATAAATACAAAGGAGGCAAAAAAAAAAAAGTAAAGAAAAAGGAGAAGAAAATGAAAAAAAAAAAAAACCCCAGCTACTCCTGGAGACAGGACCAGGGACAAGAGCATAAGAAATGTTTACAGATCACTTACAGGAGCAATCTGGAAGGTGGTTATGTCTAGAGACGGCGTGCGCCAGGGGTGAGTGATGGAAAAGGCCAAGGTTCGAACGCACGCACGGCGATGCCGCACCAAGGCAGAGCAGAGCCACGCCGACGCAGAGTAAAATTCAGCCAAAGTAGAGCAAATCATGCCAATGCCGTGCAAAGCCACACCAAGACAATGCCGCCACAGGAGCACGGAGCCGTGCCAACACAGCAAGGTCGTACCAACACAGAGCAGAGCTGTGCCAATATAGAGCAGAACCATGCCAATACAGAGCAGAGCTGTGCCAATACAGAGCAAGGCCGTACCAACACAGAGCCACAGGTCGTACCAACACAGAGCAAAGCTGTGCCAATATAGAGCAAGGCCATAGCATTATAGAGCAGAGCCATACCAACAGAGAGCAAAGCCATACCAATACAGAGCCAAGCCATACCAATATGGAGCCAAACCATGCCAACACAGAGCGAGCAAGGCCGTGCCAGTGCAGCATGAACCTCTGCCACAGCCTGTGCAGATGTCGGCGAGAGTGGCAGACACGAACGTGGAAGGGCAGCATCTCAGTGGAGTCAGTTTCAGTGACCCTGTGCGCTCTGGCAAAAGCCCCAGGTGCCTTAAAAGAGGGAACGGGAGACACAGCACAGACCCCGCAAATACCAGGTTGCACCACACAAAACCGCTCATGTTCGACTGTTTGATCCAACCAAAGCAGCAATTTCATAAGGCTCAATTTGATAGGTTACTAGAGAAAAGAAACAGCAGCATTTCTAAATTAAAACGTCGTACATTCCAGTGCAGAGTGAATTTAAAGTTTCTAATTTATCACTTTAAATATGAATGCATAAGTACAGTAATAGGTTACCTATTTTAAGGGGGCATCTGACTAGGGCATCTTCCACCTACACTGTGGAAGACGTTGATATCCAAATTGGTCGTGTAATTATGGCAACACCCTGCTCCCTGGGAAATCAGGGGTTATCATATAACTGGGACCTTTTTTCTGTGACTGCTTGGCATGGACGAAGCCTGCCTCTGGATTAGAAGGATGTATGTACTGATCCACGGGCAACACCCAAAGGCGCGTGACTTTTTTCTCTGCATCTTTACTTAGACCATCCATGGAGCCACCTGCTGCAGGACACACCCAGGAGAGAAATCTAGGAACCTTTCCATTCCTTCTTAGGGAGGGAAGCGTTGAGGCAGGGCAGGTGTCTGTTGAGCTCCCAGAGAGGAGATTCAGCACAGGCTAAGGGAGGAGATGCCCCCTTCCCCACTGTCCATCTGGCTCCCCTGTAGCTTCTGACTGGGAGGTACCCAGGCCCTCCCGGTGGGGATCAGTCTCGCTGAGCCTTCTGTTATGGGGCTCCGTAATGCTTACGCACCAAAAAGAACTCCCATTTCTTCGGCAGGTGTGGTTAATATATATGTGAAAATTGGGGCAAGGGCAGATCCCATGGGTCTGTTAAAAACAAGTGCATAATTGACAAGGTCTCTGCCCAGAAATGATCAATGACCACGGTAAAACTCAGGTGTTTGGGGTGACCCTGAAGACCAACGTCCCCTCTGAAAGTTCTTAGTCTTGTTCACCACCTCAGGGGCCGAGAGACAGGCCTAGCATGGGTGACATGTCCAGCATGTGCAGGTGGTGTCCTCGGGCTTCTGTGACAATGTGGAACATTCCAGAACAATCCTCAGAGACTGGCGCTGGCCCCTGAGCTTGGTAGGGGCCAGTGTCTTGTCCAAGGTGAGAGTCAGCGGGTCAGAAGAGGGACAGGTCCCAGCTGCCTCAACCACAGACTGACTTCCATATTCCTGTATGAATTATGAGCAGGATGGAGCTCCGATGGGAGGCCAGGAATCAAAACACCAGGTCATTTTCTGCCCAGCTCTACCATACCATTGTCTTTCCTAGCATGGGCCACTGGCTTTTAATTTTCCGGTCTATGAAAAGAACTGCTCCATGAACTCATGGAAGGGGCTCTCCATCTCCTTCCACAGGGATCAGTGTGGCGCTCAGCGCTCTCCAGCGCCCCCATGAGGCGCAGCGGGGCAGGGCAGGGCAGGGGGTCTGCTGGTGCTGGTGGTCCATAGACTATGTCCCTGGCAGAGATTTGACTTCTCTGGATTAATTTTTGCCAAATTCTAGCTGGAGTCCTAGGGGGTGCTGTGTTCCCAGAGCTGAGAGCTGTGAATGGTTCTGGTTCACTTTGAAGAACTTATTTTTTTTTGATACGTGGGATAGAACCCAGGGGCATTCTACCTCTGAGCTACACCCCCAGCCCTATTTTATTTTGAAACAGGGTCTCACTGAGTTGCAGAGGGCCTCACTAAGTTGTTGAGGCTGGCCGCAAACCCAGATCCTCCTGTCTCAGCCTCCCAAGTACTAGGATTACAAGCGTGCGCCACCACGCCTGGCTTCTTTGAAGAACTTTTGAGAACATGGGGGAACTGAGCCAGCCCCACAGAGAATGTCTCCACATGTTAGGTGAGAAGACAAACAGGTTACAAAGTGCCGCGTACAGAAATCATCCCATTTCTGTTCAGTATAGATGTGCATGTACCTATTTATTTATTTACTTATTTGTTTTGGTACTGGGGATTGAACCCAGGGGTGTTCTACCTCTGAGCTACACCCCCAGCCCTTTTTATTTTTATTTTTTAATTTTGAAACAGCTAAGTTGCTGAGCTTAGCCTTGAACCTGTGATCCTCCTGTCTCAGCCTCCCAAGTACTGGGGTTATAGGAGTGCACCACCGCACTATTTAGAAGTTTGGGAGACAAATCATCAAAAAACTTACTATGCCGGAGTCCTGGATGGTTTCTGGGACCCGTTTTCCTTTCCATGTATGCTGTACTGCGGATTTCCTATGGGAATAAAACTGGAGAATCCTGCCAACAGCTCTTGGGTAGGCAGCCAGGGCCCACCTTCCACGCCTGCTGTGTTTTCAAGTCGAGGTGGTACCGATCTTGCATTCCTGCCCCTGGCCTCAAATCCACGCATGGCATTTCCCCTCTGAGCAGAGCTGTGCTGGGCAGGCCGAGGGGTGCAGAGCTCTGGGCAGCAGCAGGGGACATGTTGGCAGGCTGCAGTCTACTCACTAGCTCTGTCACCTTAGGAAAACGAACCATTCCGAGCCCCTGTTTCTTTCTTTGAAGCAAGAGGATAACCAACCTGTACTTTCAGAACTGTTCCTATGACTAGGGACCTTGCATGGACTAGGTACCTAGCAGGGGGTCTGGGACAGAGTGGGCCTTGACAAGTATGGTCCTGATATTATTTTATTTTTTTTGGAGGTACTGGGGATTGAACCCAGGGGCATTCTACCTCCAGATTACATCCCTAGCCCTATTATTTTATTCTTTATTATTATTAACAACAGCAAGTAAATGTTTAAGAGTAGAGAGAGGCTGGGTGCAGTGGCGCAGGCTGGGTGCAGTGGCGCAGGTCTGTAATTCTGGTACCTGGGAAGCTGAGACAGGAGGATCACAGGTTTGAGGCCAGCCTCAGCAATTTAGTGAGAGTCTCAGCAACTTAGTGAAACTGGGTTTCAAAATAAAAAAACAAAAAGGGGCTGGGGGTATAGCTCAGAGGTAGAATGCTCCTGTGTTCAATTCCCAGTACCAAAAATAAAAGTGTAGAGAGAGCTGTCTAGGGAGGCATGGAGCCTGGGGAGGTGCACAGTCAGGGTCTGCTCTGGCCCCAAAGACAAACGTGATTCCAGACAAGTCTTAAGGGGCTGCTTTGACACGTCACCCTTCTGGAACCCGAGCCCGCTCACAGGATCACACAGGCAAACGCAGCAAATTCCATCTCAGTCGGCCTCCCCTGCGGCCCCAACTTTAATTAAACAGCGAGGAGACAGCGGTGTCTCCTGATAGCATCGGGTTTTGCCCCAAGCATCGCCGTGAAAGCCATTTTTTTAAGCTTTTACAATCTAAGCAAACAGATCTCTAAAAAAACATATCTGGTCTTGTTTGAAGCACTCTCTCGTGGAGGGGCACTTTTTCAAGTGGCTCATTCCATCAACATTTAATGTGTCTCCAACGACGGAGACAGAAATACAAGCAGCCATAAATTCACCAGAAAAGCTCCTTGCCAGACAGCCTGAGGTGAGCACAGCCCCCGCCTGCCCCTTCCAGTGCTACATCGCACACTGCCTGGTGACCCTGTGGCCCCTACGGCCCCTGCTTGTCCTTCTTGGGCAGGGAGGGAGAGTCAGACACCAGGGCAGATGTGCTTCCGGAAAAGCAATAGTGAAGATTCTTGGTTTTTTTTTTTTTTTTTTTTTTTTTTTGTGTGTGTGTGTGTGGTACTGGGGATTGAACCCAGGGGTTTTCTACCTCTGAGCTACACCCCCAGTCCTTTTAATTTTTTGTTTTGAAACAGGGTCTCGCTAAGTTGCCGAGTCTCGCTACATGGCTGAGGCTGTCCTTAAACCTGCGATCCTCCTATCTCAGCCTCCCAAGTACTGGGATCACAGGTGCACACTACCATGCCCGGCCCAAATAGAAATTCTGGATGCCCAAAGAGTACAAGATTCCTGGCAACAAGGAAAGAGAGGGAGATTCACTTTAGATTTACTCATACGCTTTTCACGCAGAGGTTCCATGCAAATTGTGAGAAAGGGATTTCCCCCTGGGCGGATGAGTTTCCTGTAATAGGAAGGGGAGACCTGTTTCTCAGACCCGTGTGACAGCGGGCTGTGCACAAGCAGTCCTTGGCTTGGCTTCTGTAGAATAACAATAGTAACAACAAAGATAACAACAGCAGCCAGGGCAACCGAGCCTCCCTTGCGCATGTCCACTGCATCCTGGACACTAGGCACAGGGATGCTTTAGTTAGTTCTCACGTTAACAGCCACTATGGCCAGGGCAGTGCTCAGTACACAGTAGGCGTTCAATAAATGCACCTGCAGGGAAGTGAGGCTACTTTTCACGGAGGCAGAATAGGAGCTCACCGGGTCCACGGAACTCTTCTAAGCCACACAGTGGTGGTCTCCGACTCTCGCCTGCCACCTCCATGGCCACCCACCCCCAGCAGGGAGGAACCAGCTCTTGATCACCTCACAGGGGACCTGCCCGGATGACACCCTCTTCTGCAGCAGGGTCTCCTTCACTTCTCCCAGTTGTAATCATGACTATAAACAACACGAGGTCTCAATGGGATGTTCTGAGGATTAGCTAAAGGACGCTGGAAAATTCTGGGGAGGAGGAAACGCTGTCTGGTGGGAGCCCTGCTCCCTGCACGGTGGTCCAGGCCCGGCTGCCCTGCACTGAGGGACCCCGTCTTGTGAACACCTGTCATTTTGCAGGTCTCTTTGCTGACTAGAAATTCCCAAGTCTTATTCAGATGCACTCTTCCCCCTGCTCACCGACATGTCCCCGTTGTCTTGCCTCAGACGTGCCTGACAAGCCCCTTACTTATCGCGTCCTTCTGCTTACGGAAAATTCCCACTGTCCTGCTTAATTCAGCTCTAACAACCCAACTAACTCCCCTTAACAAACCCCCAGCAATGGCTAACCACCCACCCCGCCGCCTGTAGAATCTCCCCTTAAACAGCCTATCTAAACTTCTAGTCTGTGAGCGGACATGGGCTCCATCCTTTCCTGGAGACCCTCCTCCGCAGGTTTTATCCCAATAAAGCCTAAACTGCCATAGGGTGTCTCCGTCTCCTTTCCCTCCCCCACGGCCTCCCTGGGTGGTTGTGAGGGGCCAGCCTGCCTTGGGCAGGTTTGAGATAGCAAGGAAAGACAGGGAGAGAATGCCCATCACTCAGTTTTCTGTTTGTGTCTGAAAGGCGCTTGGCTGGCGACGTGGCCAGAGTTCTTCAAAGGCGTTTTTGACAGATCTCCCCCCAGACTTGGCATGAGCAACGAAAACCTTGGAAGCTGTTGAAACCTGAAATAGCAGGTCTCGACAATAACGAAAATCCCCACACTCTGTGTGCTGGCTCTGCAATGGAAACCGCTTTCTTAGACACACACACACACACACATACACACATGTACACGCACCCAAGTGCACACGCTTCCTTTCATGCAGGTGTCCCTCTGCCCCCCACCTTCCCCTGAATTCACAACTTGCCTCCCTAGATTCTAGTTGGGACTTCATAGCTAGGGAGCCAGAGGGGAGGTGACCTCTGATGACCTGCAGGGGCCGGGGAGTCCCCAGAGCTCTTGGGGCTGGGGGCACAGAGGAAACTGCAGGGCAGCCCTCATCTCTGTCCTGGGGCTGGGGTTGCTCCCAGCTGGTAACTGAGCTTCCCCACCAACTTCCTCCCTGCGCCTGGCAGCGAAGGAGGCTCAGGCACCCAGCAAATGCTGCAGGGACATGTCTGCCCTGAGTTACACTGTCACCCCACGTAGGGACTCGGCTGGGGCGCACATTGTTTGAAGGGGCCTGCACCACACTCGCCGAATGGGTCTTTTAAGACATAAGTATATTATAGACCCACAGTAAGAAATGAGATTGTGCCGGGCGTGGTGGCGCACGCTTGTAATCCCAGTACTTGGGAGGCGGAGACCGGAGGATAGGATCTGTGTTCGCGGCCAGCCTCAGCTACTTAGTGAGGCCCTCCACAACTTCATGAGACCCGGTTTCAAAATAAAGTATAAAAAATAGGGCTGGGGGTGTAGCTTGGAGGTAAAACGCCCCTGGGTTCAATTCCCGGTACTGAAAAAAAAAAAAGAAAGAAATGAGATTGTGATGGAAGATCGTGTGTACTTCCAGTGTGGCAGGCGTCATGCCCCACACCCTGCTGGGACCCATTCATTCCCCCATCGGCCCTCTGAGGGCACCCCTAGACTCTTCTGACAGGGCAACGCTCAGACGAGGTGAGACAAAGCATGGCCGGGCCCAGCAGAGCTGTCTCGACCAGGTGCCCCCTCCCAAGGTCACTGACATAACCGGAAGTATTCTTCAGGGACAATGGCTTCAGTGACTGACCAGAGCTGGGCTCCCCCTGACCTCTCCCCAGGGCTGGCTGCTCATAGCACTGGCACGTCTATTGTGTCATCGATCTCCCGAAGGCCTCTGGGAGGGACTGCCATCTCCACGGACAGACAGAAAGAAGCTGGGCTCAGAGGAGGCCTCACAAGTCACATCAGCCCCTTCCTGCCTCCAGGAAGGAAGCAGGGCCTCCCTGCCTCCAGGAGGCCAATGGTCATTTTGATCTTTTCAGTCCTAGTGAACATATAGACTCTTAGCATGGAGAGCCAATGGTTTTTTTAAAAAAACACCTTTCATTAGAATCCCTCTGGAATAATTTATTTCTCATGGGAAAAATCCCATCATCTCTGAGGTGATGAAGGTCTCTGGCCTCTAATCCGAAACATTGCAACTTTTGATTAAAGTCACGCTATTGTAGAAAAAAAAAAGAGACCTTTTCCCTCTCACTTTGTAGCCCCCCCCCCCCCCCCAGTGTTGAATGCATAGACCCAGCATCCAGCGGGTACAATGATTTGTATTGTTTTCTGGAAAAAGCTAAAAATCCCTGGAGGGCTAAAGGTCAGATTTTTTGGGGGGTGGTTGGTGGGTACTGAGTTTTGAACCCAGGGGCATTCTACCTCCAAGCTACATGCCCAGCCATATTTTATTTTTTATTTTGAAACAGGATCTCGCTAGGTGGCTGAGAGTCTTGCTACATTGCTGAGGCTGTCCTCGAACCTGCGATTCTCCTGTCTCAGCCTTGTAAGAAACTGGGATTACAGGCGTGTGCTACCATGCCTGGCTTCCCCCAGCCCTTTTTATTATTTTTAATTTTGAAACAGGGTCTGGCTAAATTGCTGAGGGTCTCACTAAGTTGCTGAGGTTGTACTTGAACCTGCGAACCTCCTATCTCAGCTTCCCAAGTACCAGAATTACAGGTGTACACCACCGTGCCTGGCTCTGCAGGTCAGGTTTCTTTTGAACATATCAGAACAATGGTAATTTTCCCAGCAGGGGTGAGAATATGAAGCGTGTCCCTCGTATGGGCCTTGTCTAGGGTTTGGCCTTGTGCTGGGGTCAGGACTATGGGGAGGGAGTTCTGGAACCCTGGGAGCCCATCCTGTCCCGCCAGGCTGAGCCCCGAGGAGCTCCGCCATTCCCTGGCACCATCACCCAGGTAAGCAGGGACTGGCCCAGGGACAGCACCTGTATGCATGCTCAGAACAGCCTGTGCACCGTGTCCCCAGAAATAAGCTTATCGTTCTCAACAACACCTTGGGGCCAAGCGACAAGAGACACTTAGACAGATGTCCAAGCTCATGGCCCAGTCTCAGTGTTTCCTTCATGAAACCATTGAGGTTAAGTTTTTCCTCCTGCTCAAGACTCATTCTGGAAGCTCCACGCTGAGCTTGATTTCATCCATGTTACATCCATGTTTGGTTTTGGGAGGAAACACTGGACCGTTGGCCTCGATTCTATTGCTCTGATCAGGGACTGACTAGGAAGGAGGTGTTTCTGGTCTTCCCCAAATTCAGTTATCCAGACGTGGCATTTTAGCACAGCAGGCAAACTGAGACTTGAGACATTTGACTTTTTTTGCACTTGAAGGGTTTGGAGGGGTTTGGGTTCTGATTCGGGTCAGGCTGGGAGGTGTTGGCGTTTCTGCACGGATCAGATTCTGATAAGTTTTGCTTCCCCACGGACAACCCATCCTTCCTCTCATAAAGTGGAGGCAGAAACCAAATTAAGTACTTGGGCCAGATTTTTATACCGAAGCCCCAATCCAGATCTGCAGGTGGAATTTCCCCCTCTTTGAAATGTTAGTGTCTAATTCTGAAAAGGAGACGATGCTGTGCAGGCCAGGCAAGCGCGGGTGGCTTTCAGGTCACCGGTCAACCTATGCGTGAAGAGAGCTCAGGGGAAGCAAGCGCAGAGTTCTACAGTCGCTAAGGTATAAGGACACAAACACACTCCGTGCTCACATTGGATGCCGAATGGCTTTTGTGAAAAGGCTCTTGAGAGAACCTTCTGGAAAGCTCTTACACTGACCTCAGTCTACAGTAAATAGGAATCACTCAAAGCTATCAGGGAAATGAACAAAAGAAGGGCTAAATGCAAAGATTTCTTTGTTCAGAAAAACACTGAATTGCCACCGATCCCTCCTGGTCCCCTGCCCTCTCTGCCCTGGCACCACGGGCCTTTGCCCAAAGTTACTGGAAATGAACAGAAATGATGTTTTCCCAAATATCCCCCACGCGTCTGCCTCGGCCTGGCTCTCGTGACAGATGGCTGCGAGGCCAGGGCTGTGGCAGGATGCTGCCGGGGCACAGCCAGTGTGCTGCAGAGGTCGCCAGGCTGGAGCCAGGGAACCGCTGCTTCGTGCTCTGAGCTGCATTCAGTTTCCTTCTGAATGCACGAGAGGCGGTGCAGGTACCACCTGCAGGAGAAGTGGGCGTGGTGTTGACAAAGGAAGTGGATTTGTCTGGTTAGATTGGGACCACATGGCAGGAATGGGGTTGATCATGAGAACGGAGCTCCCCACCCCCACCCCGAGCCTGCTGTCCTGGCCACGCGGTTCTCACCTTAGACCAGTCCCCGGTCTTCCACTCATAGCAGCCCGAGTAGTCCTCGCACGACTCCTCGTCCTTGGGCCTGGTGGACGCGTCGCATTTCCCTTGCGAGTTGGTGCACGTCACGGTTCGCTTCTGCGTCCCTTTGCCGCAGTTGGCGGAGCACTGCAAGACACCGTGTGGTTACTCCAGCGTGCTTCAGCGCAAGTCCATCGACACCCGTGAGGCCCCTACTGTGTGCCAGACTCAGAGAGGGGAGGCAAGACGAGGGCGCTATGTTCCCAGCCTCAAAAAAACTCAGGGTCTGCAGAGTCTTATGCACATCGTCCCAGCTGGGACCCCAGCTAGGTGACTGATGATGGGCAGGGACACAGGAGTCAGGGGTCGGAAGGACTTGGGGCGCTCAGGTGGTCAAATGAGGGGAGTGGAATTTGGTGGCTGGTCATCAGGTCCAAAAGACCAGTGCACGAGGTCAAAGGGCAAAGGTGCAGCGCAGGCAGAAGAGAGACAGGCCAGCTGGAGCAGGGTGAGGCCCTGGGACGTGGCAAAGAGCCCGACTCAGCACAGAGAAGGAGGAAACGGACACGACAAGCCACAGGTGACGTTCACACGAGGCAGGTGGCAAGCCCTCGCAGAAATCTCTGGGGAAGGTTTTGGTGTAGATGGTAACAGAGGAATGTTCCTGGTTGTAGTTTACTCCCTCGTAGGAGACAGGGGGCAAGCGACAGTGTGGGGAGGGGACCCAGGTAAGGCCCAAAGGGTGACAAATGATGAGCAAGCCCTGGAGTTCAAGATTGCATGCCCTCAGGCAGCAGGAAGGAGTGACGAGTGGCAGAGGAGATGACAGGGCAGAGAGAAGCAGGTGCTGTGGGACAGATCTGGAACCTGCCCCTGGCCTGCCCCCACGGTGGGGAGGGACGGTGCGGTGGCTCACGAGGGTGCTTAAGAATATCCAAACATGAAGTGGAAGGAGGCCCAGGCGGAGCTGAGCCTTTCCCTGGGGGAGATATAATTGTGGTAAGGTGGCCATCAGCAGAGGGGACATGGCCAGGGACCCTCCTTCTGATTCTGGGTGTAGACCAGTGTGTGGTCCCCCTGCAAAGCCCTGTCCCCACCACAGACACAGCACATAACTCAGGGAGCCTGGGCTGCAGGCTGGATTCCGCCACGGAGATTCCATACTTGCTCAATTTGCCAAGAGTATGGCAGGCGACGTAGGGACTTTCTTAAGCTGTTAACAAGCTCCACATTTTGGGGGGACAGGGGAGGGTGCTTGGGATTGAACCCAGGGGCATTATACCTCCTAGCTACACCCTAGCCCTTTTAATTTTTCAATTTTGAAACAGGGTCTCACTAAGTTGCTGAGGCTAACCACAGCAATTCTCCTGCCTCAGCCTCCCAAATACTGGGATTACAGGTGTGCGCCACCACGCCTGGCTTCAACTTTTTAAAAAGTTGCATTGCATCCACTGAAAAAGACCTCCATAAAGGGCAAATATGATTCTTGAGATTTCTGTTATTAACATTATCCCCCAATGTTATCGAGCTCTTTTTCCTGTGAATGAATTTGGCTCTCTGCAGCTCCCACGGGGTTTGGGAGTAAGTTAGACTGCCTTCTTTTAGACGCAATACACGTGCTGCAGAGCTGGTCTTGCTGCTGCCTGGGGCAGCTGGGAGAGCACAGGTATGTGGTCCTGTGTGGGGTGAGGGGCTGGTTTAAAGGGACCTTGGATGAGAGGGGATGATCCATAGCAGGTACCTCCTAACCCAGAAGAGCAGCCTCAGGAAGCCCTGGGTCACTGCATTGAAGGGCTGTCCCCTGCTTCTCTGTGGCGATGTTTCCTGACCACTGCAGCAGGTCTGTCCTCTCCATTTGGCTCGTGGCCCCGCCTTGCCATCAGCATCCACATGACCTGCTCCTCGGCAGCTAGGGGGCTTCTGAAATAAGCCAGTCTAACTGAGCCTCAACTGACCACTGTAGACCGCATTTGGCTCCTGCCCTATCTACTCCAGTCCGCATGCTCCTTCCCCTCCCCCTTGAAGCTCAGGCATTGACTGTCCAGCCAATGTCTTGACCCAGCCCTGACTTAGCCCCTCTGACAAGCACCCACTCCCTTGAAGCCTTGGCCTAAGGGAAGGCAGTCCTGCGGGCTGATGCCACCTCCAGAGGGACCTGGGAGGGTGATGCTGTTTCTCTTTGTCCTAGAAGCTGAGGACAGGAGGTACTCGCTTACTACCTTTGCTTCCTTCTGCATAATTGAGCCTCCTAATAAAGTCAGGAAGAAGTTGGTGAGGGTTGGGGGGAATAGTAAAAGTAATCAATACCACTGGCTGAATAAAAGTCATCATGTCAAGCTGGGTGTGGTAGTGCAGGTAGTGCATGCCTGTAATCCCAGGACTTGGGAGGCTGAGACAAGAGGATCACAGGTTCAAAGCTAGCCTCAGCAACTTAGAGAGGCTCTTAGCAACTAAGTGATATCCTGTTTCCAAATACAAAAATAAAATAGGCTGGAGGTATAGCTCGGAGCTAAAATGCCCCTGGGTTCAATCCCCAGCACCATAACAAAAAAAGCAAAAAGTTGTCATGTCAATAAAAACTCTCTGTTGGGAAAAATGAAAGCCAGTGTTTCCATCAGAAAGGCTGGAGGGGCTTCAGCACATGGTGAAGGGGCAGAAATACCAGCTTTATAAGGAACTTATGAAGAAAGGATTTGATTCCAAGTTGAATTTTAAGAAGGTGGCATTTTGCTCAAGCCAGGGCTGAGTCAGAATTAGGTTGATTGGTGCAGCTACTAGTTCAGCATTAGGATGAGGAATGCACCTAGATGTGGTCACTGAGAAACTTCCTTAACTCTTGCTCCAAGTGTCTCACATTTTCCAAATATGGTGATTGCCAATGCTCTAATGATAATAACTGATAATATTTGGCTTGTTTTTGGTAAAGAGACTGACTTATTTATTTATTTTTGTGGTACTGGGGATTGAACCCAAGGGCAGTCTACCTCTGAGCAACACCCCCAGCTGATTTCATTTTTTTATTTTGAAACAGGGTTTCACTAGGTTGATGAGAGTCTCACTACTTGCTGAGGCTGTCCTCGAACCTGCGATCCTCCTGTCTCACCCTTCCAAGTAGTGGGATTATAGGCATGTGCCATCACGCCCAGATAAGAGACATTTTTTTTCCATAAGAAAGAGTCTGCATAGAAAATTTATGTTTCTGATCTGGTTAAAGCATACATCTTTGTTTGGATGAAGAGCTGGATGATTAAGGCCCAAAGGGTTACCTGGGGTTGGGGAGATAAGCTGGGGCTGTATACCTGTCTCTATCCCTCTAGCAAGTAGAAAAGAAAAATTCCCTTGAGGGTAAACTTTATATAAGTACACATAAGATATATATAAACCTCAATATATATAAAAAATCAACACAAAGTTCTCAGCTTTTCCTAAAACATCATGAAGGGGAGGTTAAGGACCCGGGTCTTTAAATGGGTCCATTTCAGATCTGTCTGAAAATTCAGCTCAGTATTAGAGCAGCCAATGGCACACTTTTCGTTCATTAAAAATGGGCTGAATACTGTTTTATTCAAAATAATTCCAACTGTTTGGCAATCACGGGGAACTTTAAAAATATTTTCCACACTGAAGAGTGTCTTGGACCTAACCCTCTTTGAATTTCCTAGACCACAGGTTTGGTGGAGGACCTGAGTGGAGCCTGCCCTTGATTTAGCTTTTTTTATTGTTTATTTTATAGACAAACAATCAACATCATTAATGCCAAGTCAATGTAGAACCTTGGAGGACGGCATTACCAGAGATAAAACGATGTTCTCAGGAGCAACTTGCAAAGTTAAACTTAGGGCTTAATTGATCTCTTTCCAGAATGTTTTATGGCGTGAGATTTGTAACTCTGACTTGCATACCAAAGGCCGTCCCTCCCAGCATCTGACTTGCAAGCTACCGAGACTACTGTGGCATTAAAGTCTGAGAAACCAACTTCCCAACTTGACTGCGCTACAGTTCAAACATGCCCAAAGGGGAATCAAGAGGTCAATTGGTGTCTGTTTACCTACCTACTTACCTACTTGCCTACCTACCTATCTTTATGTGAGAATATTCATAAGAAATGGAATGAACAGTACTTTTGCTGTGATGTCAATACACACAGCATCCAAAACATGTTATCCATGTTTCTTTAAATCTTTCTTTAAAACTAACTGATTTTTGTATTTTTTTTTTTTGGCCATGTTGTTATCTCAGATGGAATTTAAGGATACATGGGCTAGAAGCCAGGCATGGTGGCACATGTCTGTAATCCCAGTATTTGGGAAGCTGAGACAGGAGCACAGGTCCAACAGCCTCAGCAATGTAGTGAGACTCTCAGCAACCTAGTGAGACCCTGTTTCAAAATAAAAAATAAAAAAGGAAGCCGGCTGTGGTGGCGCACGCTTGTGATCCCAGTACTTGGGAGGCTGAGTCCGGAGGATCCGGGTTTGCAGCCAGCCTCAGCTACTTAGTGAGGTCCTCCACAACTTAGTGAGACCCTGTTTCAAAATAAAGAATAAAAAATAGGGCCGGGGGTGGAGCTTGGAGGTAGAATGTCCCGGGGTTCAATCCCCAGTACTGCAAAAAAAAAAAAAAGGGCTGGGGGTGTAGCTCAGAGGTAGAATGTCCCTGCGTTCAATCCCCTGCCCCCCATACAAAAAAGTATATGGGCTAGAACACAACTTTGAGCTCATCCACAGTGGGTGGGGGTGGGAACTGTGATATATGGGGTTGTGTTACAAACAGCACGGAGAGGTAGGTACCTCATTGAAGTCTTGTGGACAGGGCTCTGAGGCCCTCCTGGTGGTTTTGACCCTAGCAACAAGTCCAGTCACCTACCTGTGACCACTCTGATGCCTCCCAGATGGACAGGCAGTCCTGGCCTTCGCAGCTCTGCACTGGTGTTGGCCGGGGGCCTGGGCAGTAGAGGGGCCGCGTGGCGACATGTGTGCCGTTCTGTAGCTGGTACACGCAGGTCACCTCCCGATGCTGGATGCCCTTCTCACACGTCGCTGAGCAGGGGCTCCATGGGCCTGCCACCCACCTGCCCAGAAGGAGAGAAGGCAGCGAGTAAATAAAAGGGGGGGGGGAGGCTAGCTCCAGAGCATTGGAGTAGAGGGAGTGACCTGAACAGCCATCTGGTTCAGTGGCCTCCTCAGGACAGAAATCTCCCTGCAGGAGGGACAGAGGCCACGGTACCCACTGTGGGGTGTGGTTGTGGGCACAAGCGACATACCGCCCCTACATTGCTTACGACTGCACTCGGCACATGTAAGACCGTGTATTTCAGCTATGATTGCTGCCACTGTGTCCTTGGTAGGCAATGGCGAACACCCAGGACAGCGAGCCAGTCTCCCGTCTCAGCACCTGCCAACGGCTCCACCGACACTAAAAGAATTGAACTAAATTCTAAAACATTTCTCCTTGTTCTGGTCTTTGGAATAACGATTCACAATCTCTCCCGTCCTTTGTTGTGATTTTCTAATCAGTTACTACTATTCTTAAAATGGACAAAATGGGGGCCGGGCGTGGTGGCGCACTTATAATCCCAGTACTTTGGGAGGCCGAGACCGGAGGATCCGGGTTCGTGGCCAGCCTCAGCTCTCTCTCTCTCTCCCTCTCTCTCTCTTTCTCTCTCTCCTTAGTGAGGCCCTCCTCAACTTCGTGAGACCCGGTTTCAAAATAAAGTATAAAAAAATAGGGCCGGGGGTGTAGCGCGGAGGTAGAACGCCCCTGCGTTCAATCCCCGGTACCGCAAATAAATAAATAAATAAATAAATAAATAAATAAATAAATAAAATGGACAAAATGGCCCAGGTGTGGTCTGAAAGCAGTAAGAGAGAATGGGATCTTCTCTCTTTAAGTGGCTGAGGCTGGCCTCGAACCTGCGATCCTCCTGTCTCAGCCTCCCAAGTACCAGGATTATAGGTGTGCACTACCATGCCTGGCTGATTTCTATGTTCTTGAGAGCTTGTTTGGAGGTTCTAGCAGGGGAGCACAGCTATTCATATACCCTTGACCGAAGACCGGTCCTCTTCTGTTCAGAGAAGGTCGTCCTCTTTGATGGAGCATGCAGCTTCGGGAGGGATGAACATGGAGTGGTGAGGGAGGAAGGGGACACCCGCCTAGCCAGCCAAATCAGTCGAATCCACCCTGGCAATCAATGGGGTGACAGATGTCACAGCCAGATGGTCCTCACATCCTATGTCTATGCTCTTAAGCATCCAGATTACACCTCTGTTAGCTCTGTCCCATCTTCCTACATTTTTTGTATCACATGAACCGACTCCCTGTCAGATCTCTTTTGTCCTACACTTTTGCAATTGACGTTGTAATGACAGATGTCAGGCTTTAGGCTGAGACTCCTTGGTGCTACTGTGCTGACCCCAACTATGAAAAGAGCCTTGTGTCTGCCCCCCCCCCCTTGCCTTTGCTGTGCTTCCTGGGCTGAGCCTGAGAAGTGGGACCTCTAAGTCCTGCTGTGAGAATGTCGCCTGCCCTGGGAGAGTGCCACTGGCCACAGGCTGCACCTCCATTGCTGGGCACGTGGCCAAGTGTGTGCTCTAGTGCATGTGGGTAGGGACTCTGGTCCACACAAGGGTGACATCTGGGACACACAGGGGGATGGGCGAATTGCTGGGCGAGGCTTAGCAGTCCTCACCTGGATGTCTCCCATACCTTCTGCCCCTAAATGACTTGAAGTCATATCTGAGGGGGAAGGAGAATCCAGGAGGAAAATGGAAGGAAGGAAATGTTGATACAGGCTACAGCATGGGCAAACCTTGAAGACATCACGCTAAGTGAAAGAGGACACACACACACACACACACACACACACACACACACACACCAAACACTATGCGATTCCGCCTGTGTGAGGTACCTAGAGTAGTTAGACGCAGAGAGACAAGGAGTAGGAAGAATCCTGGTTGCTAGGGTGGGGTGGGGAAGGGGGTTTTCTGTTTGATGCGTGTGGAGTTTCAGCATGGGAGGATGAAAGGCTCTGAAGGCAGGCGGTGGTGATGGCTGCATGTATTCTTAAACACCGTTAAGATGGTCAATTGTGTTCTCTGCATTTGATCACAATTGAGAAGAAAGAGGGGGTGCCAGTGGGTGGTTAGATGTGGGGAGTAAGGAAAAAAGAGCCAAGAAGTGAAGTGTTTCCCAGGCCCCCGGGCAGCCAAAGGCGAGAGGAGAGGAGAGACCGGTTTTCAGCCCTGTGCCCGCACCTGGTCCCTGCAGTGTCCCTGCTGATACTGCCCTTTCACACTTAAGACACCAATGAGCCATCTGTGGGAGAGACACTATGTCACACACCAGACATTCTGCAGTTTATTTGGGCTGTTTTTAGCTAGACTTTTTGCTCCTCCTCTTGACAGATACCCTGACGAGGCATGAGAAGGAAATGACTTTCAACCTCTTCTTCTTCCTCCTTTCTTTTCTCCTCCTCCTCCTCCTCCTTCCTTCTCCTCCTCTTCTTCTTTTCCTCCTTCTCCCTTCTTCTTTCTTCCCTCCTCTTCCTCCTCCTTTCTTTTCTCCTCCTCCTCCTCCTCCTCTTCTTCCTGCTCCTCCTCTTTCTCTTTCTCGCTCTCTCTGAAAGAAACCATTTCACCTAAACAACTATGGCTGCAGAAATCCCATCTACAACACTTGAACAACACTGCTTAACTGAACACCACAATAAAATCTCCTCTGTTTGAATCCTATAATTAGGGAAAGGAATTGCACCTTCATAAAACAATTTATATTACAATGACACCTTAAACCTTATTTTTCTCACTTGTGTCTCCTAAAAACTTTAATGGCAACATTTCCTGACCAAGCTTGATTTAGCAGCTCTTCTTAAAAGCTACAAAACTGTAATTCTTTGGGAAGGCACAGTTAACACTTCTCTAATTCAGGTCGCACTTTCCCTGTTCCTCTGAAGGAATCGGTGGAATCTGTTGCCTTTCTGTCCACAGTTCTTGTGCATAGGCAGCTGACTGTCCCTTACGTAAATGCTCTCCATGACCCCACATCCCCAAAGCTCTGTCACCGTGTCCTTTAACAGCCTTCCTTCGGTGCCTGTTTTCCATCTCCCCACTGCTGCCTTGGGGACAACTATCATCTTGCCTGAAGGCTCATGATTACCAGATGCACCCAAGACCTCTCTTCCTACCCCTCCTGTAAGGATGCTTCAAGGACCAGACACGCCAAACTCAGCAGCTGCACCCTGACTCTCTGTCCCAGGCATTTCGTGGGCAAGCTCCCTCTATCTGAGTGCTGACCCTTGCCTCTTTGCTTGGTCAACTTGACTTTTACCAACTTGACTTTGACCTTCAGGACCCAACTCAAGCTCCATGCCTTCTGCAGCACTTGTCAGCCGGTAAAGAAACTGTCCACTTGGATGCCTCCCTCCTCGGAGGGCCAGCACTTGAGTGAGGTCTGTGAAGATGGTGAAACTGAGTCTTAAATTCTTTAGTTTGGAAAATTTCAGCCTCTATGAGCTTTGGGTTCACCGTGCATGAAACAGTGGCCAGAGCAGTATGTGTGTTTGTGAGTGACGCCCAGGAGCCGCCCAGCGCAGGGAGGCTCCGGGGCTGTGAGTTCCTTCCCTTTCTCCTTGGTATAGGGCTGCTGTCTGTTGGGCTATGGCTTTCCACCAGCCACGGAAAGCAAATGCTTAGCTCTGCTTGACTTGCCCTGCGTTTCCCAGGGCATCTGCAACTTTTTCTTTCTTTCTTTCTTTTTTTTCCCGTGGTACTGGGGATTGAGCCCAGGGGCATTCTACCCTTTTTATTTTTTGTTTTGAAACTGAGTCTTGCTAGGTTAGGTTGCTGAGAGTCTCCCTAAGTTGCTGAGGCTGGTCTCGAACCTGCGATCCTCCTGTCTTGGCCTCCCAAGTATTGGGATTATAGGTGTGCACCACCATGCCTGGCTTGCAACATTTTTTATTTTATTTTTTTTTAGTTCTTAGACTTTTTTGGTGCATTGTAATTATACGTCATAGTGAGATTCAAAGTAATACAAATATACATGCACACAACATTTGGTATATTTTCTTCCAAATCCCACCCCTCCCCCTCCGCATACATATTAATGAGACTGGTAGTGATACCTTCATATACGAATATAACATTATTTGAATTGTTCTTCCTCGGTCCTCCTTTTCCTCCTCCCCACCCCCCTCCCCAATCCCCTTCTACTACTGTACTGGCCTCTCTCCTCATTTATCTAAAGTCCCTTATGTTTCCTATTTTCTCTCTAGCCTCAACATACATCCCTTGACTTTCTGAGACTAGCTGATCTCACTAAGCATAATATTCTCTAGCTCCATCCAGTTTCCTGTAAATGATACAACTTATTCTTTATGGCTCAGTAAACTTCCATTGTATGTGTACACACCACATTTTCTTTATCTATTTATCTGCTGACGGACACCTAGGTGGGTTCCGTAATTTGGCTACTGTGAATTGTGCTGCTATAAACACGGGCATATATGTGTACCACCACAGTATTCTGGCTTTAATTCTTTTGGAAAGATGACAGGGAGTGGCATAGGTAGGTGGGCATCTGTGACTTTGTGCGACACGTGTGCTGCTGTCTGCCTGGAGGTGAGGGTATGTACAGAGGCTGACCTGCTGGGGCCCATTCTCCCAGGCCCTCCCCAAGCCACACCCTACAGCACCGGGGGTAGTGTCGTACTCTCCCCTCTGCGAGACTGAGTCCCTCTCCCCAGCAGCACTGCGATGAGAGCAGTCGGAACCCAACTTTAACATGTGCCATTTATAGTCTCTGAAGATACATGGCTGCTTTTATTGAACAGATGTTGGCAAAGAAGGAGCGGGGCGAGGAGGTGCGACTTAACGAGCCGGGCTGTGACGTTCTCCCGGGGGAACCAGGCCCCCTTTACGGCCGCACGTGAGGGCTCCACTCTGCGTTTCTCCGTTTAAAGCCTGAGAATTATGAGTTCTCATATACATTCCCCTGAAAAGTAATATTATTCACATATTTGTTTTTTTAAAAGAGGAAATGAAAATCTGAAGCACATCGTGCTGGTCTGTGAATACGAGCTTTTCTGGAAGCGGGCATTGCTCAGAAATGCATGACGTTCTCTTTTTGTACGGCTAACGATGAGGACCACTGGAAGGAACAAGCTTCAGCCTTGAATTCTGATAAAACAAAACCAAAACCAAACTTATTTCTAGGCTGGAGTGTCCATTCAACCCTGATAATTGAGATGAGTGATTTGCCAGGATCTGAGACCTTTCTGCGTTTTTCTGAAAAGGCCCTTGAGTCATTATGATTAGTTCTTATTGTGGGGGCAAGAAAGAAGGAAGAAAAAAGGGAAGGAAGGAAAGAAAGGAAGGGCAGAGGGATGGACATTCCTCAACAATTTACTAAAATATGTTGAGGGAAAATGTTTCTAAAATAGTCTCTCAGCCGCGCATGGTGGCGCACGCTTGTCATCCCAGTACTTGGGAGGCTGAGACAGGAGAATCGCAGGTT
>PVJS01013500.1:23154-42072 GCA_004027185.1 Glis glis | reverse complement strand
GCGGCCAGCCTCAGCTACTTAGTGAGGCCCTCCGCAACTTCGTGAGACCCGGTTTCAAAATAAAGAATAAAAAATAGGGATGGGGGTGTAGCTTGGAGGTAGAACGCCCCTGGGTTCCATCCCCGGTACCGCAAAAAAAAAAATCATAGTAAAATATGCATATCCATGTTTATAGCAGCACAATTTACAATAGCCAAATTATGGAAACAACATAAGTGTCCACCAACAGATGAATGGATCACAAAATTCTGGGATATACACACAATGGAATTCTACTCAGCAATCAAGAAGAACAAAATAATGTCATTTGCAGGCAAACAGATGGACCTGGAGAACATTATGTTAAGTGAGATTAGCCAGTCACAGAAAATGAAGGGTCATATGTTTTCTCTCATATGTGGAAGGTAGGGAGTAATCAGGATACCAGAGGGACTTTAGATAATGGAGGAGAAACTTCAGAGGAACCAGAAAGGTAGTCTAAGGGAAGGGGGGAGGGAGGACCAATGAAGGAAACACTTCCATTGACATTATATACATATGTGAGAATACCAATGTCAATCTCAATATCCTGTAAGAGGAAAGGGGGGGAGTCAGGGGAAAAATCACAAAGTGCTGTGTGCATGTATGTCACTATCACTATGAACTACATTGTGATGTGAGACTATAATACACCAATAAAAGTATAAAATAAAATAGAAGAATTTTATACCAGTTTTTCCTATTTACCATCCTCTTCCTCATGCTGTTGCTATCATACATTTTGTATCTATTTATGAATGCCCCAAAACTTATTTTTACAATAATAATCATTTGTACTTTAACAAAATTAAGAGGGGAAAAAGTTGATGTGGTAGACCCCAGAATGTATACCCAAATAGTGACCCCCAAATATGACTATCTCCCAGTCCACAAAATTTGTATGTTATGTTACATGCTAAAAGGTAATATAAGTAGCAGAAGGAATTAAACTTGCTAATCAACTCACTTTAAGATCCATGCATTCTGGATTATTCGGGTGAGTCCAGTGTAATCACAAGAATCTTCAAAATGAAAAAAGATAAGCAGAAGAGAATCAGTAGAAATGGCAGCTGGAGAAGGCTTGACTCAACATTGCTTGCTTTGAAGATAGAGAATTGGGGCCATGAGCCAAGGAATGCAGGTGGCCTCTAGAAGCTGGAAAAAGCAAGGGAGTGGATCCTGACCTAAAGCTTCCAGAAGCAGCACAGCTCTGCTGACACCTTGATTATACCTCTGAGAACCATGTCTCACTTCTGACCTCCACTGTCATAAGGTACCTCTGTCTTAAGCCACTAGCTTTGTAGTAATTTGTTATAGCAACAATAGGAAACTAATGTGGATGATCTTTTTGTATTTACCAATTTGGGTGCTCTTTATTTCTTCCTGTACATCCAAATTGTCTTATTATGCCACTTATCTCCAACATTGTTTGTGTTGCCTGAGTGGAAGTCTGCTGGTGACACACTCTCAGTTTTCATTTATCTACATGTCTTTAACTATGACTTTTGGAGGATGTTTTCTCTGGATAGAAGTTTTGGTAGACTTTTTTTTCCCAGCTCTTTAAAAGTGTCACCCATTGTTTTCTGGTCTCAATTTCTTCTGATGAAAATTCAGCCATAATTTATTTTATTTTCCTACTATATGTCATGCATCTTTTTTCCCTTTAGTTGTTTTAAAACTTTCTTGTTATTTTTGGTTTTCAACAGTTTAGTAGTATGTAGGTGTTTTGTTGTTGTTGTTTGGGGGTTTTTTGTTTGTTTTTTGTTTGTAATCTGCAGTGAGGAGTTCACTGAGATTTTTCGATTGTAAATTGATATTTTTACCAAATTTGAGAGAATTATAGCTATTTAAAAAGAATTCTTCTCCGTTACATTATTTTCCTCCTCACCTAGGATTCCAGTTACATGCATGTGAGACAGCTTGATGCTCTCCAACAGCTGATTAAGGCTCTGTTCATGTTTCATCCTTTTCCCCTCTGTTTTTCAGATTGAATATTTTCTACTGATCTTTCTTCATGTTCACTGACACTTCTGCCATCTCCAATCTGGTGTTGAGACCATCTAGAGAATTTTTTATTTCAGATATTGTAGTCTTCAGTTCTAGAATGCATTTTATTCATTTATTTATTCATCTATTTTTATAGTTCTGGGGATTGAACCCAGGGGTGCTTTACCACTGAACTACATCTTCAGCCCTTTGAATTTTTTATTTTGAGACAGCATCTCACTAAGTTGCCCAGGCTGGCCTCAAAGATCCTTCTGCTTCAGCTTCCAACGTAGCTGAGATTACAGGCATGTGCCAGGGCACCCAGCTTCAAATTCATTTTACTTCCTTTTGAATTTTATTTATTTATTTTATTTTTGCGGTACTGGGGGTTGAACCCAGAGGCATTCTACCTCTGAGATACACCCCCAGCCCTATTTTTTTTATTCTTTATTTTGAAACAGGGTCTCACAAAGTTGCGGAGGACCTCACTAAGTAGCTGAGGCTAGTCGCGAACCCAGATCCTCTGGTCTCAGCCTCCCAAGTACTGGGGTTACGAGCGTGCGCCACCATGCCCGGCTCCAGCATTTCCCTTTTTAACATAGTTTTCATTTTTCTACTCTGAGTCTTCCATAGTTCACTGATTATGTCTATTTTTTCCTTTAAGTCTTTGACAGTATTTATAACTGCTTTGAGTTCATGTCTGCTAATTCTAACATTATGGGTTATCTCAGAATTTGATTCTGTTGACTGTTTTCTCTTGATGCTGGGTGATATGTTCTTGTTTCACTACATGTTTAATATTTTTATACAAGACACTGTATATAGTATGTTAATTTATCTTCCTCTGAAGAGTTCTTTTATACTAGCAGGCAGCTAAGTTACTGACTGATAACTTTGTAAGCTTGATATTTATATGTTTAGGATGTGTCTATTTCAATTTTTACCCTTAGTCTTAGAGCAAATCCTTAGTCCTAGGAAATAGTCTTTACTCCAAAGTTGTGGAACCTCTCACTGAAACTCTGCTCAGCATTTTCTAGTTGCTGCTTCCCACTGGATTTTTTCTTTTGGAGATTATATGTGTGTAATTCAGAGATCATCCAAGGATTTGAAGGAAGTTGATAGATTTAGGACTCCCTTCTCTATGGTTCTCATTTTCAGAAATTTCCTCCTCAACTTTCAGCTGTTCTGGCAGTCCCAATGTCTCTCATACCTTAAGCCAGTAAGACCTCAGCTTCAGTTCTAGCTACCCTCTACAGCACTGATTGAGAAATAGCCTCAGGGATAAATCTGTTTAAACATGGATCTCACCAAGTATGGTTCCCTTCCTTCCAGCACTGAATCCCTTTCAAACTGTGCCTGCTTTTTATCACTATCCAGTACATTTTTCATATTTTGTCCAGAGTCCATAATTGTTATCTGTGGGAGGCTTAGTCTAATATAAGCCTCTCTGCCATTACTAGAAATTAAATCTCTGTATTACATTTATAATTTAAAATTTCTCTTCCAAAAAAAAAAAAAGGCTAGAACCCAGGGAAATAGCTCAGTGGTAGAGCGCTTGGCTAGCATGTGCAGGCCCTTGGTTCTATCCCCAGCACCACAAAAATAAATTAACTAATTCAATTAAAATTATAAAGGCTAGAACAGAGAATAGAATAGTGGTTACCAGTCTGGAGAGAGTAGAGGGAAGAAAGTGATGGAGGAAGGTTGGTCATTGGGTACTGGTATAGTTAGACAGGAGAAATAAGTTCTGGTATGCTATTGCATAGTAGGATGACTACAGATAATAATAATATACTCTGTATTTTTTAAAACTCTGGAATAAAGGATTTGAATGTTTTCACCATAAAGAAATAATTTTTTTGTGTGTGGTACCGGGGATTGAACCCAGGGGTGTTCGACCTCCGCGCTACACCCCCAGCCCTATTTTTTATACTTTATTTTGAAACCGGGTCTCACGAAGTTGCGGAGGGCCTCACTAAGGAAAGAGAGAGAGAGAGAGAGTGAGAGAGAGAGAGAGAGAGAGAGAGAGAGAGAGACAGGGAGGGAGAGAGAGAGAGAGAGCTGAGGCTGGCCGCGAACCCGGATCCTCCGGTCTCCGCCTCCCAAAGTACTGGGATTACAAGCGTGCGCCACCACACCCGGCCAAGAAATAATTTTTAAATAAATTTATTTATTTATTTATTTCGCAGTACTGGGGATCAAATCCAGGGTTGCTTTACTACTGAGCTACATCCCCAACCCTTTTTATTTTGAAACAGGGTCTTGCTAAGTTTCCCACGCTGGTCTTGATCTCGCAATCCTCACACCACAGCCTCCCAAGTTGCTGGGCTTACAGGCTTATGCCACCACACCCAGCTGAAATGATAGATATTTGAGGAAATAGACATATTTTCCCTGATTTGAACATTATACAGTGTACACATATAGCAAAACAACATCACATGGTACTCCATAAAAGTAGATAATTTTTTATGTGTCAAAAAAGTAAAACAAAAAGGCTGGAACAAATGGTTATAGAGGGCTTTATTTTTCTTTTATTTTCTAAATTTTCTGTAATGTGATATTTATTTTTTAAATTAAACATTATTTTTGATAGATAGCATTTGCATGGACTAAATTCATCCCAGATAGCATAAGGTGAAGGGCAAAAACTGCACCGGAGACAACCATGCAGCCAAGAGATTTATTCGAGTGGCGGGGGAGCAGAAAGCACGCAGGCGCCGCCGGCATTTGGGATTAAATACGGGTTTAAGCTGAGTTGGCCCGTTACCATTGGTTGACCGGACCGGTGTTGCGTCTTATTGGAGGCCCGTGTGGCCTTTAAACTTATTGGTCGGTGGGATGGCGTGCCCCCCGAAGCCTGAGGGGTTCCCAGGAAGGGGTGGGACCCTTTTGGGAAGCAGTAACTGGGCATGGGGGCAGGGTTGGGAGGAGAACCCCCTCAAGAACCGGCTCCATCCATCATAAGGTGTGTAAATTAGAGTGAAAGATGTGTTGTGTGAAGACCATGCATCATCTTTGGCTCAGCTGTTGGATGAGAGCAGAATGGCCTTGCAAAGGTGGAGAGTACTGGAGAATCAAAAAGAAACAAGCAGCTCCACCATATACAAAGGCAATTAGCCTCAACTAATCGCTAAATTCCTGGGTTGTAAACAATCTGGATTACCTTTTGTAGTAAAATAATCTGCCATAGATAACCTTGCACATTTTATTTAAAATTTCTAATTTAATATTACATTAAAATAAATATAATAAACACATTAATAATATGTATACATTTAGATGCAAATCAGAAAGATATAAAATAAAAAACAAGTAATTTGTAGTGATGATATTCAAGGTTGATTTTTAAGGCAGTAGATCTGAATTCCCCTCTCCAAAACATACAAAATGGGTGACTTTCACATCCCAATGTTTTCTAGATGGTGGCCTCTGGCATAGATAAGACAAACTGGACATTATGAGAAGTTCCCTTTCTGTCTACAATAAGATATTCCCCCACTCCCTTTTTTCTCTACCTGCTCAGAAAAGTATAATAGAATTCAAGTAAATGAGAAGAACATTACTGCCGGGCGTGGTGGCGCACGCTTGTAATCCCAGTACTTTGGGAGGCGGAGACCGGAGGATCCCAGTTCGAGGCCAGCCTCAGCTCGCTCTCTCTCTCTCTCTCTCTCTCTCTCTCTCCCTGTCTCTCTCTCTCTACCTAGTGAGGCCCTCCGCAACTTCATGAGGCCCAGTTTCAAAATAAAGTATAAAAAAATAGGGCCGGGGGTGTAGCGTGGAGGTAGAACGCCCCTGGGTTCAATCCCTGGTACCGCCAAAAAGAAAAACAGAAGAACATTACTTTTAGAAAACCTTGATTCTGCTCATGTTGAAGTAAATAATTAGGAAACTTCATTCATTGCACAGTTATTTACTGAATGTCTACTGTTGAGGGTCATCTTAGAACACACACTGAGATTATCATCTTGGACCAGCTCAGTTTGAATACATGGTATCTGGCTGGGTGGGATTTCTCTGCAATTGGACACATTCCAAGGGACCTGGTGTAATCTTTAAGGTGTGGTCTTTGATGTTGTCTCCACCCAGTAATGTTTAACCTCTCCTTCTTCCAAGCTTGTCACATGTCTGCCTCACTGACTTTCCTTATCATAACTCATGACAATTGCTAGCTTCTGTGTTTGATTAACTTTCATGATGCCTTTGTCTTAAGTTTCTATAAAAGTAACATGCTGGCTACAGATGTACAGGAGAATTGTCAACTATCTCCTCCCCAAACCCCCAAATATTAAATATATTTTCCTCCAAATTATATCAGACTTTGTGTCATTTTCGTGCGAGAAGGACTATTGTCAGGAAGCAGCCTGGAGCAGCGACCTTCTGTGGCAGGACTACAGGGCAAGCAGCGTCCGCTAGAGCTGACAACAGTCTCGAATGTGCAATGTGCTGCTTCTATTTTACTATTATTGTAATTTATTTATTACACAGTTCATAACTGGTTTAGGTAAGCCACAGAGCTAAGGCAACAGAGAGATTGAGAGAATCCCTGTTTTAAATAATTTTGGGGCCGGGCGTGGTGGCGCACGCTTGTAATCCCAGTACTTTGGGAGGCGGAGACCGGAGGATCCGGGTTTGCGGCCAGCCTCAGCTCTCTCTCTCTCTCTCTCTCTCTCTCTCTCTCTCTCTCTCCTTAGTGAGGCCTTCTGCAACTTTGTGAGACCCAGTATTCAAAATAAAATATAAAAAATAGGGCCGGGGGCGTAGCACGGAGGTAGACCGCCCCTGCGTTCAATCCCCAGTACCGCAAAAAAAAAAAATAATAATAATTTTGGTTGTTATAAAGTTGCTTCTTAAAATGAATTGAAAATTTTAATAACCTAGAAAATATCAGGCTTCAGTCAATACTCAATTATTTCAAACCTTAATTTCAGACTGCCTTCTCAATTGTGAGGATAAACAGACTGGAAGGTGGGCATGGAAAGCAAAGCGTAGAAACCTCCAGCCTTCTCTTGCATTGATTCGCCATATCCCATCACTACCCAGCTCTTTCTGTTCCTACTTTCCAAGTGTCTCCTGTGTATCCTTTCTCTTGGTGAGTGCTAACCTTCCTGTGCAGTTTATCCTGCATGGCTTTTTCACCTCGTGGCTTTTCTTCCTCATACGTAGTCTCCATGACTTTGGCTCACTGCTGTATTGGCACATTGTAGTCCTTCATACCTAAGAGGTACTCAGTAAACATTTGTTGTCCAATCATGTATGTCCTGACATTTTACTTTCACTATCTCCTAGTCATCCTCAAGATAAAGTACACATTCTTCAGGTTTGTTTTCAAGGGCCTCCTCATGTATCCTGGCTACCAAACTTAATCACTCTCTTCTCTCCACCTTTAACACTCTACGCAGTTTCATTTCTTGGTTACCTGTCTTCAAGTCCCAGCCACCTTTTCCCATGTTCTGCTTGTGTGCTGTCTGCTCCCTGAGGACTTGCAACCCCTTTAGCCCATTCTCTTTTCTCTCCTCTTCTATAGGACTGACAATCTGTTTCACTCTTTAACTACTGGTCTTTTTCCCTATAGGTATTTACATTTTTTTAACTGCCTCAAAAGTCCATGCCTTATCTCCTCACCTAGATTGTAAGCACCTGAAAGTCTGAGAACTTGAGATTCTCACCATATAAAACTTACTGTATTTCTTCTTATTCCCTTTTGCACATATATTTCTTTATTACTCTTCATCTCTCCCCTTTTACTTGACTGACCCACCTCTCAAGTATCCACATCAACATCCCCATCCTCTAATAAATTTTCATCTACTGGAACATTTACCTAGTTTTCCCTGTTATACAATATGCTCACCATGCTTCCCTGTACCTCCCTATTCAGCTGGAACATAGATCTGTCTTGTCCATTGTCATATTCCCAGAACCAAGACCAGTACCTGGCAATAAGTACTCAACACACATTTGTTGACTCATGCATAATAATATATTGACTACATGCTAGGTATTAATATATTTCTATTTAATGAAGAAAAATATGGGAAGGATTTTTGAAGAGTCTAATTGTAAGCTTAGAGATGAGTACAGGGATGACTGGCAAGACACGGTTCTGCAGATTTGAGCACTGTATTCAAAGTCCTCTACCAGCCGGTCCTTTGCTATCTCCTTTCCTTACCCAAATACTTCATTGAGACCTACTATGTATGGGACACTGGTGATAACAGTGGTAATCAAATTGAAGTTTCTACTTTTGGTGGCTTAATTTATAGCCTAGTGGGAGAAATTGAATGTTAACAAGTAAATAGGAGATGTAATATTGACTGTGGTAAGTGCTACCAAAAAATAAATAAATAAGTCAAAATAGAAGAAGTAGGCTGGGCATGGTGGTGCACACCTGTGATCTCAGTACTTGCAAGGCTAAGAGAGGAGGATTGAAGGTTCGAGGCCAGTCTCAGCAACTTAGTGAGACCCTGTTTCAAAATAAAAAAACAAAAAGGGTTGGGGTTGTAACTTGGAGGTAGAATGCTCCTGGGTTCAATCCCCAGTACAAATAAATAAATAAATAAATAAATAAATAAATAAATAAATAAAAATAAAAATAAAAACACCAACAAATTAATAGAAGTAGACAGATAGTAACTAGATATGGGGATGTCTATGTTTGTGATGCTATAATCAACTACCACATACTGGGTGGCTGCCAGTTCTGGAGGCTGAGAAGTCAAAGATCAAGGTGCTGGCACAGTCAATGTCTGCTGAGAACCTGCTTCCTGGTTCATAGACGACTATAGATAAGGGCACTTTCCATACTTTCTTTTATAAGGGCACTAAACCCATTCTTGAGGGCTCCGCCATCATGAACTAATCACCTTCCAAAGGCCCCTCTCCTAATCCTATCACATCGGGTGTTAGGATTTCAACAAGTGAATTTTGGAGGGACATACATAGTCCAGATAGGGAAGGAGTATTCCAGATAGGGTGGACAAGAAAAAGACATCTCTGGGGAGGAAGCATTTCACCAGAGACCTGAGAGCTGGATAGAAGGAGACAATGGGCTAGAGTAGAAATAACCAGGGTGAAGAGTAGTGAGAAATGGGTGAGAGAGGTAAGAGGGCAGAAATGTGGGGCCTCATGAACCACGGCAAAGTCGTAGGGTTTTATTTGGAGTGAGATGGGAAGATTTTGAGCTGAAGAGTGACATAATCCATTATCTTTTCTTCCAACACTCACATTCAGCATCTGCTCTGTGCCAGGCATTGCGCCGCACCTACTTTCAATCCCACTTTGAGTGTCCTTCCTCTATACAGCCACATGAGCATTTCTGCACTTTTAGGACAGGCCTCAGGCTTTCTATTCCTTTACCCATGATCTGCCCTGTTTCCTCTGCAGCTCTAAATAAGCCAGGTGTGTTGGCACATGCCTGTAATCCCAGTACTTGGGAGGCTGAGACAGGAGGATCGCAGGTTCCGGAACAGCCTCAGCAACATAGCCAGACTCTCAGCAACCTAGCGAGACCTTGTTTCAATATAAAAAATAAAGGGGGGTGCTGGAGGTGTAGCTCGGAGGTAGAATGCCGCTGGGTTGGATCCCCAGTATCACACACACAAAAATAGGCAGCCTAACAGCACTGCCTCTGTGAAGTCTGGTTTTCTTTGGGTTCCCATGGCACCACTTTTGCTTCTGCCGCAGCAGTTAAAATTGGCTGAGAGTACATCAGTTCCTCCCACTAGACCATCGGTCAGCAGCATGTCTTATTTTTGTCTGAGGCCCCAAAATGAGTCATTTCTTCCCATTATACTTGTACAAATTGAAGCCATCTTAGGGGCCATTTTAAACAGAAAAGAATAATATGTATAATGTTATAGGAGGTAAAACTAGTTCAGTGATAGAGAAAAAAGGATACTCATTAAGACCCCCCCAAAAAATTACAGTACTAGCTAAGTTGAATGAAGTATTTCATCACTCACAAAATTTAATACAAAGGTTCAGTGAACATCACAGAATCACAATTGAATTGATCTTATAACCTTTTAGCCTGCCTCCCATACTGCCCAGAGAGGTTGTGGGTAACATGCCGGTATGTGAAAGAAACAGCTAACAGCAGCTAAATTCTATGCCAGTCAGCTAAGATGTCAGAGGCATAAATGAAGAAATGGGGAGCAAGAGTAGGGGGGAAATGTGTGCTAGTAACTTAGAATCACAAATGCAAGAAAAGCCCTTTCCATTTTCACACCCTGAAGGACTCCCTGTACATGCCAGTGGCTGCTCTCTCCTTTACATCTGGATTCGGAGGATCGGAGTAACATTTGGAAGCTCCTATGCTCGCTTCCAGACTTGTTCCTCTGAGCTGGGAAGAAAGAGGAATATCAGAGAAGGACAACTATGCTGAAGGTGAGTTTGGATGATTACCCATGAAAAATGCACTTCTCCTGCAGCCTTGGCTAGAATATACACATCAGGGAGACACAGGCACATCCAACCTTCCCTATGTTGTGAGACATGCTCAAAATTGAGCAAATGATTTTAAGCATAAAAGAATCACAGGGCAATAATATAAATTTATAAAAATCAAAAAACAATGTTGATGGGCCTAATTTTTTAAAGGCTCTACTTGGAAAAATAAGGATACAGAAATTCATTTAGTGGTCCAATAAGGGAAGTAGCAAGGTTTCAAATGGCACAGCTATACATTTAATAGGCTCAATTGACTACTATTTCTTACATATTACTAGTACTCAACATTTTAAGGGTTTTTAAAAATTATATTGTATTTTTACTTTAAATATTGCCAGATTTTTTCTTAAAGCTGAGCTTGCCCCTTAGCAATAAGCTAGTCTCCTTTTTCTTTTTAAACAAGTTCATCAGTAAACAACTGAATAGATGTCTACACACACCATTTACTCATCTTATGGTGTGTTTTGGGATAGTTATTGAAGATCTGTAATGTATACACTGCATCTCAGTAATGACATTTTGCCAGTAATAACATATTTGTGCTTCTGGATTATTTTGGACATTAACAACACTGGAAGGGGTATTGAATCTTGAGTAAAATCCTTAAAAAGTATCATATATAATCATTTATACAAATCTTTGCAAATGTTAATAGCTGCAAAAATATTTTCTCCATCTTGGTACAAAAAAATCTCTTTAGAAACCACCAACCTTTCACATTTAGTTGATACCAATCCTAAAATTAGAAGTGTTATTTTTGTAGCTTACATACTTATCATTTCCTTGTTCTTTAGAAAGTTCCATGTTGTTGGCTCCAAATTAAGAAGTTTGCCACTTCAAGTTAAAATGGAACATGTGAGTTTCCCTATCTTGTAATTATTAGAAGATTTAAAAATATGTATCCATAGGCATAAAATCTACTTGTTATAATTATAATTACAATAATGGATTCTTAGGGCATTAAAATTTTTATATAAAACTTGTTAAACACAACTTGTAACTTTTTTGCCAATGTAGGTCTATGAAACAAAAGGCCATGGGAAAGAACCCTGAGGGCTTTTCTAGTTGTTTTACGAAGTATTATCTGGTATGTTGAGTCACCAAGAAAAAAAAATTAGCATGTCTTGATCACTTACTATGTGACAAGCATTGATTAGCACCTACGCACAGTACATGGTTCAGTTCTCACAGAAACCATAAGAGGTGGTAAGATTGTCAGCTTACAGAGAAGGAATCTGAATTCATGATCTTAGGGCATAAACAATGAAGCTGGGACCTGAACAATATCTGATTCAGTACCATTTTACTTTATGTAACTCAAGGAATCAACATAAAAGGCCTCATATACTTTTCCTTCAAAGCCCACTATTTTATTCCCATGTCTTCAACATTCAACTTGAACTGTCAAACTAAAAAAAATTAAGGGTGTTCAATGTTCAGATTTTTAAGGACAAAATAGTCCAATTTGTCAGTGAGTGACTTACATGAAGAGCTTAATATTTCCTGACATGATTGATGAATACTACCCATTAACTTCATCTCTGATCCTAGCCCTTGTAAACAGGCTACCTTCGCATGATGTTTTCTTTTTGGTTTTTTTAGTAGTACTGGGGATTGAGCCCAGGAGCACTCTACCTCTGAGCTACACCCCCGCCCTATTTTATTTTTATTTTGAAACAGGGTCTCACTAGGTTGATGAGAGTCTCACTACTTGCTAAGACTGTCTTCGAACCTGTGATCCTCCTGTCTCAGCCTCCCAAGTACTGGGATTACAAGTATGCGCCACCATGCCTGGGTTGCAAGATGTTTTCTTAATAAATTCTTTTCAAATTGGCAATCTGAAAACATACTTTTAGTTTGTTTTTTAAAAAAGATTAAAATAATTTTAACATGGAACAACCAAAAACATAATTTTATAGGTTGAAAATTTTAATGGGCACTTAAATTTATTTTTCAAATTTCTCCTGTTAAAGTAATTTGTGTGTGTGTGTGTGTGTGTGTGTTTTGCTGGGGATTGGATCAGGGATTATATTTCCAAGTTATACCCCCAGTCTTTTTTTTAATTTTTCATTTTGAAACAGGGTCTCACTAGGTTTCTGAGAGCCTCACTAAATTGCTGGCTTTGAACCTACGATCCTCCTGTCTCAGCCTCCCAAGTACTGGGATTACAGGTGTGTGGCACCACGCCCACTCTGTTAAACTTTTTCAGTCCTCTCAACCATTGTCCCCTTTTTTCAATGGAGGTATCTCACGTCTAAGCCTTCTAAAACCTTTTCTCTTCTGTCACTGGACCCATTCCTCTCAATGGCCATTGTTGTACCCTGTTACTCTGGGATTTATTCAGATTCCTTTTATAGACCTGTTAACAACTTCCCTGTTCCTTGTCTACCAAATATCTTTGGAGTACCTGAGTCACCATTGTCATAATTGTTCTGAAAATAGCTCTGATAAGTGAGCCAGCCCAGAAGACCAGCAATTTCTACAGCTAATAGCACCTTGAGAAAACAAATTTTATGATTCACTCCTTTCATGACCTCTTATAAGATAAAGAAAATTGTTATATGGTAAGAGTATGGATGTAATTAAGTGTTTTAAGTATTCAATAGTTGTAGTGATGGGTTTGGTCTGCTCAAATAATCGTTTTGTTGTTAGGACAAGGATCATATCTGTTCAAGTGTAACTTTCATTGACAGAAATGTATGTTCATTAGAAACTTCAAATGGTTAAAACCTTCTAATGATTAAATTGTACACTTAATTCCAATTGCAGTCCTTATGATATTAGTCTTTAATATGCCATAAGATTATTTTACACAAAGTAATAGCTGATTTAGCAAAAAATCTGGGTCAAAAAAAATTTTTTTAAAAGAATGTGCTAAGCCGGGCGTGGTGGTGCACACTTGTAATCCCAGTACTTGGGAGGCTGAAACCAGAGGATCCGGGCTCGCGGCCAGCCTCAGCTACTTAGTGAGGCCCTCCACAATGTAGTGAGACCCTGTTTCAAAATAAAGAATAAAAAATAGGGCTGGGGATGTAGCTCCAAGGTAGAATGCTCCTGGGTTCGATCTCCAATACCGCAAAAAAAAAAAAAAAAAAGAATGTGCCAGTACTTTTAAGCACCTACTGAAACAAACTGTTAATTTTACAGGAATCCTATGGGTCTTTACTAAGTAAGAGTTTATTTACTCTTCTGATTTAATAGTTGTAATTAACAAATCATTCGGGTTTGAATATAATTTATCTGAGTTATTTATTCTATCAAGAAGGAAGTTTTTAATTAGCAGAAATAAACTTATAGCTAAACCAAAAGTCAGTCTCTTTCTTTGTATTCCAAAAAACATTTTTCACCTAAAACATTATAGAAATAAAGTAGCTGAGGGAATTGGAGATGACATTTAATATATCAATTGAAATAGCATTAGCAAAGGAGGGATTTAAAAATGTCTTCTGCTGTGTGCTGTATGTCACTATCACTATGAACTACATTATGATTTGTGACTATAATGCACCAATAAAAGTAAAAAAATAAATAAAACACTACTGTAAGTAAAAAATAAATAAAATGTCTTCTGAATTCTTGCTCTTCATAGCTATCATTCAGACCACTAGGTGGCGCCAACAAGCTTTTCCCAGTATGTACACTAAGCAATGTATGTTTAAGACGCTCCATAAATTCCATCCACCTATAAATAATATCCGTTACCACCACTATCAACATGTCTACAAATTCTACACTTAGGCATGTCTATTTAAGGGATATTATATAAAATTATTCTTTTATGCAATAATAAATAGTATTGTTTTGGCAAATTACTATCCGCTGTAAGAGACGACTTGATCATTGACAAAAATGTTGAGAAATCAGTCAAAGTACAAGACACTGTGATTTAATGGGGGAAAAAAACCCTCACAGGACTGAGGGTCAGCTGTCTGTTCTGTTCTCGGTTCCACCATCAACTATCTCAGAGTCTTGAGTAGGTCACTGAACCTTTGGTTCTTAGTCTCTTAATCAAAAAATTAAAGACTAGGACTACAAGAGTTGATTTGAAAGCCCCTTAAGTAAAAGACACTTTTTTTCCTACATAATCCCTCAGAATTTTAATATGGAAAACAGATGAAAGTGATTTGGGTAGGGAAATGGGGTTGGATGTCGGAAGGAGGAGGTTTGGGAGGCAACTTCTGCCCTGCTTCCCACCATCCTTCCAGTGTGTTAATTTGTAGTCCCGATGGTCCAGAAAAAAATAATAGGGAAACAAGTGAAATAGAAAATAACCTTCATAGCCAGGCATGGTGGCACATGCTTGTAATCTCAGGACTTGGGAGGCTAAGACAGGAGGATCGCAGGTTCAAGGACAGCCTCAACAAGTAGTAAGACTCTCATCAACCTAGTGAGACTCTGTTTCAAAATAAAAAATAGGCCGGGCATGGTGGCGCAATCTTGTAATCCCAGTACTTTGGGAGGCGGAGACCGGAGGATACGGGTTCGTGGCCAGCCTCAGCTCTCTCTCTCTCTCTCTCTCTCTCTCTGTCTCTCTCTCTCTCTACTTAGTGAGGCCCTCCGCAACTTTGTGAGACCCGGTCTCAAAATAAAGTCTAAAAAATAGGGCCAGGGGCGTAGCGTGGAGGTAGAACGCCCCTGCGTTCAATCCCTGGTACTGCAAAATAAATAAATAAATAAATAAATAAATAAATAAATAAATAAATAAATAAAAATAAATAAATAAATAAAAAATAGGGTTGGGGGTATAGCTCAGAGGTAGAATGCCTCTGGGTTCAATTCCCAATACCAAAAAAAAAAAAAGAAAGAAAATGTCCTGTTCCAAACATGTAGCACCATGTCTACGTGTTTTAAGCATTTACTGTTCTTAAGCATTTTCCAACTTCAGTTGCCTAATTCCAAGATACAGTGCAGCTATTATTTACAGATGCATAGTAAATTGTGACTGAGTAAATGAATGTCTTTCTACAAATCATCCTAGATATAGGATCAGAATCCAGGACTTCTAGTCTTTTTTTTTAGCTTTTTAGTTCAAGAAAATTACAGATTTACATGCAGTTGTTTAAAAAAAAAAAGTAACAGAGAAGCCTGGCATGGTGGCACATGCCTGTAATCCCAGTACTTGGGAGACTGAGACAGGAGGATCACAGGTTGGAAGACAGCCTCAGCAATGTAGCTAGACTCTCAGCAATTTAGTGAGACCCTGTTTCAGAACAAAAAATAAAAAGGGCTGGGGATGTAGCTTGGAGGTTCAATGCCCCTGGGTTCAATCCCCAGTCCAAAAAAAAAAAGTAACCAAGAAATCTGGTGTACCATTTACCCAGTTTTCCCCAATGGTAACATTTTGCAAAATTATAGTACAATATCACAATGAGGATATTGATATTAACACAGTCAAGATACAAAACAATTCCAACACCACCCAAACCCCTGTGTTTCCCTTTTATACCTACACACACTTCACTTCTACCCCCTCTCCTCCCCACTTTAGCTCCTGGGAACCACTAATTTGTTACATTTCTATAATTTTGTCATTTTAAGAATGTTAAATAAATGGAATCATATAGTATGTAATCCTTTAGGATTTACTTTTTTACTCAACATAGTTCTCAGGAGAGTCACCCAGGTTGTCACATATATTAAGATTTCCTTTTTATTGCTGCAGAGTATTCTATAGTATGGATATACCACAGATTTTTAACCGTTTACCCACTGAAGGACATCTGGGTTTTTTCCAGTTTGGGACTTTTGTAAATAAAGCTGCCATGAACATTTGTGTATGGATTTTCATGTGAATATAAGTTTTCATTTTTCTGGGATAAATACCCAGGAGTGCAATTGTTGTATTGTTATGTAATTGCATATTTAGTTTAAAAAAATAAGAGGCCAAACTATTTTCCAGAGCAGGTATACCATTTTCCATTCCTACCAGTGATACAGCAGTGATCTATTTTCTTCCCATCTTCACCAGGGTTTGGCAATTTCACTTTTTTTTTTTGCCATCTGATGGGTGTGCAGTGTTATGTTGTTGTGGTTTTAATTTGCATTTCCCTAGTGACTAATGATGTTAAACATCTTTTCATATGCTTATTTACTATCCGTATATTTTCTTTGGTGAAATGTCCTATGCCCAGTTTATAATTGGAGTTTTTCATAATTTATTGGTGCATTGCAATTATACATCATGGTGAGGTTCCGTGTGTTAAAAACCTACACATGCACGTAGCTCTTTGCATATGTCCCTCCAAATCCCACCCCACTTCTCCCTCCTCTCTCCCCACACAAGTTAGTGAGATTGTAATAATACATTCACATATTGCTATAGTATTATTTGAACTGTTTCCTTCTCTAGCCCTCCCTCTTCCCATTCCTAACTCTAACCTTTAACCTAACCTCTATCCTCTAACCCCCTTCAACTACTCTATTGATCTACTTTGCATAAAGTATCTCATGTTTCCTATTTTCTCTCTAACTTCCACACATGAGAGAAAACATACCATCCTCCCCTTTCTGAGACTGACTAATCTCACTTAGCAAAATATTCTCCAGTTCCATCCATTTTCCTGCAAATAACATAATTTTGTTCTTCCTTATGGCTGAATAAAATTCCATCGTGTGTATATACCACATTTAAATTGTTGAGTTTTCCCTCAGTTTTTTTGTTGTTGGTTTATGTGTTTGTTTGATTGTTTGTTTTACAGTACTGGGGATTGAAGCCAGAAGTTCTCTACCACTGAGCTACATCCCCAGCCCTTCTTATTTTTTATTTGATAGGGTCTTGCTAAGTTGTCCAGACTGGCCTGGAACTTGTGATCCTCCTGCTTCAGCTTCCTGAATAGCTGGAATTACAGGCATGCACTACCACACCCGGCAAAAGTTCTTTATGTAGTCTAAACATTAGTCCATGTCTTTTTGTCTAGTTAATAGGATCTTTCACACAGCATACATTTTAAATTTTGATAAAATCCCATTTATCAAACTTTACTTTTTTATTTGTTTTTCTTTTTTCTAAAGTTTTCTTTATTTTTTTCACTGTTGAAGACTGAATGCAGGGTCTCAGGCATGCTAGACAAGTGCTCTACCACTGAGCTACACCCCCATCCCTTTAATTAGTTTTGCTTTTGTACATTATGTTTTTGTTGTCAAGTCTAAGGTCTTTGTCTATCTCTAGACCGCAAAGATTTTCTCTTACATTTTTTTTCTGAAAGTTTTATATTTTACATTTATATCCATGTTCCATTTTGAGTTAATTCTTGGATAAGGTCTGATTTAGGTTGAGATTCACTTTTTCAAATGAATGTCTAATCGCTCCAGCAACATTGTGTGTGTGTGTGTGTGTGTGTGTGTGTGTGTGTGTTTTACTGGAGAGTGAACCCAGGGGTATTCTACCAATGAACTACACCCCCAGCCCTTTTTTATTTTTTGTTTTGAAACAGTCTCGCTAAGTTGCTGAGAGTCTTGCTATATTCCTTAGGCTGACCTTGAACCTGTGATCCTCCTATCTCAGCTTTCCAAGTACTGGGATTACAGGTGTGCACCACCACACCCGGCTCCAGCAACATTTTTAAAAATGTTTTCTTTCATTTTTTCCTCTCATTACATTTTTCTTCAAGTGTGTGTGTGTGTGTGTGTGTGTGTGTTACTCGGAATTGAACCCAGAGGCATTCTACCTCTGAACTACACTCCCAGACCTATTTTATTTTTTATTTTGAATCAGGGCCTCACTGAGTTGCTGAAGCTGGCCATGAACCTGTGATCCTACTGTCTCAGCCTCCCAAGTTACTGGGATTACAAACGTGCGCCACCATGCCCGGCTTCAAATTAGTTTTAACTAGTCTACTTCTTTTCCCTTTCAACATGAATTTTAGAATAATCTTTCTATATCTACCAAAAGTTTGCTGGGATTTTGGTAGCAATTACAATGAATTTGTATATCAAATAAGGGGAAATTGACATTTTTCTGTATTGTTCCCTAATCCATGAACATGGTTTGTCTCTCCACTTATTTAGATCTTTGATTTCTTCATCAGTGTTACATAGTTTTCAGCAGAGAACTCCAGTACATGTATATGATACTTATGCCTAAATATTTTAGTTTTTTGAGCAATTGTAAACAGTGTCATATTTTTATGCCAATTATCCACATTATGATTACTAGTATTTAGAAATGTAATTGATTTTTGTAAGCTTAGTCTGTATTCTGTGACCTTGATGAACTCAGTTGTAGAAGTGCTTTGTAGACAGCCGGGCATGGTGGCGCACACTTGTAATCCCAGTACTTGGGAGGCTGAGACTGGAGGATATGGGTTCGCAGCCAGCCTCAGCTACTTAGTGAGGCCCTCCGCAACTTAGTGAGACTCTGTTTCAAAATAAGGAATATTAAAAAAAAGATAGGGCTGGGGATGTAGCTCAGAGTAGGATGCCCCTGGGTTCAATCCCCAGTACCGCAAAAAAAAAAAAAAAAGG